>JBBPDA010108837.1:0-10796 GCA_037974385.1 Arnoldichthys spilopterus | reverse complement strand
ATGGAAGCACCTGAGTTAAATATAAGTGTCACAGCAAAGGGTCTGAATACTTAGGACCATGTGATATTTCAGTTTTTTCTTTTTTAATAAATCTGCAACAAATTAAAAAATTATTTTTTTTGTCCATCAATATGGGGTGCTGTGTGTACATTAATGAGGGAAAACATAATTTAAATTATTTTAGCAAATGGCTGCAATATAACAAAAAGTAAAAAAATTAAAGGGGATCTGAATACTTTCCGTACCCACTGTATACCCACTTCCAGTTTATTTATACACTGACAAAACAGTGCTTACATTTTAAATATTTTTCTGGGAATATGTTCACATTTTTAAAAATTTTGTTTTCAGATGGAAGAATTGTCCATCAGTTTAAAAAGAACATTTCTCAATGCAAGATCGCAAATAATTTTTTGACCATCTACAGATCTCAGTCTGTATTGGACAAGGCTGGTCACCACTGTTGATTGTGCATGACCTTGAAGCCATCAGAAGACACTGTATGAGAAACCATCATTCTACTGTGATAAATATAACTACACAGACATGTGTGCACTTCAGAAAACAATTTTAAAATAACATGCCACTACATCAAGATATTCTAAACTCAGTCAGAAAATCTGTGAGTCTTTGAATACAAGTAAATTTATTTCAAGCTGTTCAAGTTCTTGTGACAGTTTGACCATATAGCAGTAAACAATTAATGTATATTAACACAGAATGTTGCCACTATGCAACAGAAACACTGCTTTTTTTAAATTAGAAAACAAAACAAAACCAAAACTTTATATTCACATGTTGAAATGAATCAAAGGAGCTGGAAACCAATGTGGTTAACAAAAGAGTCTTTATTTTGTCTAACCAGCAAGCAGATGGTAAAGGGGTAATCCAGAGGCATAGTCACAAGGAATGCAAGGGTCGATCGGGAACAAACTCAGTTTCACAGGTTAAGCTAATCTCGGTTCGTGTAAACATTCAAATATATCCTCTCTCAATAAACTCTCCAACAAACGCTCAGAGTACTGCACAAGACGAGTATCTTTCGCATCTTTCCTGTGTTCCGGCCCTACCTACTGTATATCCCCCGGTGATTGGGGACTAACCAGCCTCACCTGGAAGGGCTGGGCCTGTCAGTATTTGGGAGAAGGAGACCGGCGCCGACCGCTGGGTGGCGGTAATCCCCTTTCTACCTGAGGGGGTCTTACCCGTGCCCTTACACGTGTACCACTGTTTTGTTTTTGTTTTTTTTGCAAATTTCAGCTCCTTTGTTTATTTGAATATTCAACAATTCAAATAAATTGTCACTCTCTAATATGTAACAGGTCTCTCCTGTACAGCACTTTCACCTAATGACCTACAGCAGGTCCACTGAGCCTGTAAAGCCTACATATCAAAAGGACACTAGATATGAAGTATGAAGTATGAAGTAGTCTCAACTGCTCTGATCTGTACTGGTTACATATCCAAACATGACCTGACTGTCTCTGAAGTGATGATGAAATCTCTTTAGTTTTCTGTTGGTAAAACAGAGTTTTTTTCTGGCCTTTATACTGTCCTGAGCTGTGAGCTTTATTTTGCAGCTGCGGTTAGTGTGTGTGTGTGTGTGTGTGTGTGTGTGTGTGTGTGTGTGTGTGTGTGTGTGTATGTGTAGGAGGGAAGACATTTACCTGTGTTAAAACCCACAGGGGTTTGAAGCACACTGGGGCCTCAAAGATGTTTAAAATAAGTGCGTATAAGGAGAGGGTGAGTCACACAAACATCTTATCTAATATCAGTTCTTCCATTCCTTTCGCTTTCTTACAATACACCCATCTTTATCCCAGTTCTTCATCCACGACGAAGTGTGATCTACATCAATAGCTTATATGCTCTGTGTGTGTATGTGTTTGCAAATTAAGTCTGAGAAACTCTGATTACACCAGAGGCCCATTAGCTGACAACAATAAAGCTATGCAGCATGTAGCAGATTCCCCCATCCATGTACCTCCAACTCATGCACCACACTCACATTGCATGTCACAAGACATTTAGCCCCAATTCACCAACATTAGCCCAGGGGGTGGGTGGTTGGTAGGATGTTTGCAGACTAGGATTGGTTTGGTGCCCCCATGGCTCAATTGCACATGGAATTATATCCCACTGTTACTTTACCCTCCATCAATCTTCACCAAGAGATGAAATGAATGGATTTTCCCCTGTGTGTTTTTGTCACCACCTGCTCTGCAAATTTTTGTGTTTTCCCTGCTCCCATCACACCTGATCCAAATAATCAGCTCGTTAATAAGCCTTTCCTCAAGCAGGAGTGTTGGAGCCAGAAAAAAAAAACATTTAAATGTGCAGGGCGGAGGTCCTTCAGGTCCAGGGTTGGAAACCTCTGCCTAAGAAACCAAATGTGGTCTTTCTATGAAAAACCCTTCATTTCTTGGAGGCAACTTGGTTAAATGCTCTGATTTAGTCTGCCTAACAGCTTTGCAAAAACATGCACTGTCATAATTCTTTGTTGTAAACATCCCAAATTAAATTGTAGAGTGTCTTTTCATAAATTAACCTCCCATTCTTGTGCAGTTTTACCAATTTAAAACTCCTTTCACATTTCAGAGTCAGCTCAAAATTATTCTTAGTTATTAAATCTATCATGAGCTGAGCCAAAGTGGAGCCAAATAAGGCCCTGTAATAACAGTCTAATAATGTGCACAGTCACTTTAATTGTGTACTTAAAATATGCAAAAGGATGACATAATCAGTCATTTCCACCTGTAAAAAATGGCTTTTAATGGCAACAAAACTGTGTTTTTCCTTAATGGTTTTCACCCTTTATAACACAGTACATCACCTAGTGAAATTACAGTTGTGTTTGGTCTGTTTGTGTTACTCATTGCAGAATCACAAGCCTGGTTCTTACAATAAAAAAAAACAAACAATGATTAGAGAGATGGTCTGAAAGTGTACGCTACAAGTTCTGTCTGAACTCCAGCAGGGCCCTACGGTAAAATTTCTTGGCTGAACCTTGGACATGCAGTTGAAAAGTCTTGGCAGCACATTGCCAATCTAGCTGAAATGGCTAGACAGCCCCATGGCAGTCTTACTGAAATGTCCTGGCAAGAACCTTCTTGGTAGAACTGCCTTAGAATTTTCTATTATATAAATTTCTTTGTTTACAGTTTTAATTTTTGTACTTTTGGCATCTCACAGAATTAAAGTCACAGCTTGCCTTTGTAGGTGTGGAACAGCAAACAGTGTTGGACGCACACCCACATTACTACTGAAATACACTGAACGGATTTTTGTGTCCCTGCATTGACTGCTTCCTGTCCTTGGCGAGTGAGTGAGTTCAATCAAAACTACAGTAGGGATATTGGATATTTATCATTTATTCTTAAAGAAAAAGGACATGCATTATAGCAGTCACCAGTGAACAGGCAGGCTAAGGAAATAGAATTGATTAAAAATTTGTTTTAAAAATAGCTATAAATTGACATGCAGCAAGCATATAATGTCATGGGCATGTGGTGGCATGTAAAATGTGCTCTGTCATTTTAAGTGGGAACACAACTTAAAATGTTTTGTTTGGCTATAACAGAGAAATACAACCAAATTCAGGAGAAAATGCTTATTTGGCTGGTGCTATACTAGCCAAATAGATAAAAAACCCAAAACCTCAGAAAAAAAGGCCAACCTGGAACAAAAGTGACTGAAGAGGTTTCTCATAGCCCACCAGCTCCTGATAAAAAGGAGAGAAATCATATATATAAACAACCGCAAACTTGCTATCTGGAGCAATGGGTAAATTTCCAATGTGTAGTATGATGTGTGGGCTGAAAAACCAAGTTCAGTCCAAATACAATGGGACTGGAAAATAGGCAAGTCCAGAGAAGAGAAGCGTGACATTAGATCTGAGGGTCTGGCATTATCTCCAGCCCTATGCGTCTCTCATCTTCTTTCTGTCCTCCAGGTCTTGCTGTTTTCTAGTCCTGGCACCTAAGCTAGTCCGGGCTTTAGTCACAATTGTCTTTCACAGCCTAAAATCTATAATGTTTTATATATATAAAACTTCACATGAGAATGTGTAGAATGTTTTAGCATTTTCAGATGTAACAATTCAACATATTGTTTTTATTAGATTACATTTTTACATTTTTGTAAGTCAACATTGTTTTAGGAGCCTGTGAGGAAAAAGTGACATAGGGCATGTTGCTTTTATCATTATAAACTACATTTACATTACATTACATTTAATCATTTGACTGACGCTTTTCTCCAACGCGACTTCCAAACACAGGAAACAATCAAACATTACAGCTGCAAAGGGCAACACTGAAGTGAGTGCTACAAAGAAGTCCAACGCATTTCTCTTAGTTGTAAAATACAGGCGGTAGGCGCTACAATAAATATTGAAGACAAATGCTACAATAACAACAGACAGCAACTACTACAATAAATACAAATGACATGCTACAATAAAAACTAAGTGGAACATTACTATCTGGGAGACATTCAGTCAGTTATCAACTAGCAATAGTTTGTATGTGACCAAGGCTTTTAACTATTATTTAAAGCTTTTACATCTAACTAAGTTAACTTAGCAATTGTTTTTACTGCTTTAGCCTCAAGGCTCTCAAGGATAATGTACGTCAAAAAACACATTCATTTGTACTGAAGTATGATCTGAAGTTCCATAATGTTTTTTTTCAATTAATATTTGTTCATTTCATAAAAAATAATTCAACAGAAATGCAATTATTTCTTTTTTTAGGAGATTATAACCCAATAACAGTTCTTCATTTGCATTGCTGTGGATCACTGGTCTATCTCATTCAGTCCAGGCCACTCCTGATCTTGGTTTGAAGCTGCATGTCCAGTTCTCAGCCCAAGAGAAGCTGTGCCTAGTACATGAATTTCAAACCTGTCTTTCTCTTTAACTGTGCTCCAGGTTTTGGCTGTATCTCCAACTCAGTGATTTTGGTGGTTCCAGGCTCTGTGGTCTGCTGCAGTTCCAGTTTTATGATTTTAGCCTTACCTTCATTCAGCTTGAAGGCATCCTTTCTGATTGGTGCCAAAGCAAAGAAAGAAAAACACTGCTTGGTGGCAGCCAGTTATCAGCACATAGTGAGAGTATACTGTAGTGTATGTTAGATGCAGTGTTAGGAATTTTTATACATATATATTTCTATTTTAACTGCATACTACATTATTCATTAGGCAACATCAGCAATTTAGGCTGTTCATTTTTTCATTTATGGAATGTTCTATTAACCTGCCTAACAGCCATGCCACTATGACTGAGAACAACAGTTACATATCGTTTTTGAAGAAGGAAGGATGTTAATGGATGGGTGGGTCAATTTGTTGATTGGTTGGTTGAATGAATGATTGAATGAATGAAGATATCTGGATCAAGGCCAAATCTGGTCTGAGTCCAAGGCAAGACTAATAAAAAAAGCATTTCTTCTAAAGAAAGCTAATTTCTTTATGTTTGTGTGATGTGAGACGCAGTATATCTTCTATTGTAGGATGATATTTTTTATAATGACCACAATCATGTACAATGTAACAACACTGTAGAATCAAATTAGGCCATATTATTTACTTTAAGCTGTCTTTCAACTTTTTACTTGATTTAACAACATTGTGTTTGTGACCAAAATGAAAATGATGAGCAAAGGATGCATCTTGTGGGAAGCATGCTGATATGAGTTTAGCAGGAATGTGATTGGTAGGTGGCCACTGTCAATTTTGTACTATATAGAGCAATTTAAAAAATGTTATGAGCCACATACATCAATTGTTCAACCATAGAGGAGCTTCTTTGACCATGCAAAGAAGCATTACATTTTCTAATGGTTCCTTAAGTTGTTATGATTTAGTTGGTTATGGTTCAGCTACTGAATGGATGTTTAGTTTGCTTTTCTTTTGGAATTTGTTCATATACTATGGTTTTGTTCTTCAGTGACTAAGTAGGCTAAAGTGAACAGCTACCACAGAATGGATAAAATGATATTTATTGATAGGGTCAGCACTCTCATACAGTCAGATGAAGCAATCAGTCATACTTAAAAACTCATGTTGCTCGTAGTGATGAGAAGCATGCTATTTTAGTGACAGTGCCACAGTAGTTCTCATGAACAAAATGAACTAATGATTTTAAAAAAATGTTATATGGTCACCATTGTTGTTATCAGATTATCACCATTGCAACAAATCTGGAAACTTAGTGCAAAATCATTAAGATCACCAACCACCCACTTAAGCCTTGTAAACTCACACTACACTATTTTAGAACAATTCAGATTTCTTAATAAATAACACAAACTTCAAACTGACCTCTGCGAAAAGTAAAGGAATCACCGTTATGCAGCACCGATCTGAAAATGATACATACTTAAAAATCCATAACAGATAACACCCAGCCACTATTGGGTTATGCACAGATTGCACATCACCAATAACCAGGCAGTGGTGGCCTAGTGGTTAAGACTTTGCCCTGGCGCTGTTGAAAGCTGTCTTCTGCTCTGCTTGTGCACGTTGTGATGGGTTTAATGAAGAGGCCACATTTTGTTGTGGCGCACTTTGTGTAATTTAGTGTTTTAAAAAGGCATCTAAAAAATAGCTTGATGGTGTGTTCCAGGTATGCTTTAGTTAGTAACTATCAACAATGATCCATGAAGGGACAACTGGTAAACTGGCGACAAGGTCATGGGCACCCATGTTTTTATTATCATTATTATTAATGTAATTTTTTCTGTTTCTTTGTATAATTATTTACCATCATAACTATCATTAGGCATGCTTGGCTATTATTCTTATTGTAATTATTTTTACTATTTGTTTTGAGGTGGGATGTATGCTTTGTTATATGTGTTTGTGTTATATGTCCAGTTGTCCTTCCTTGGACTTTTTGTAGGTACAACCTAATGCATACCAGGAACCCCATGCAAGATCTGCTATTTTGAAGTTGCTCTGACTCGATCATCCAGCCATAAAATTTTGGATATTGTCAGAGGCTCTCAGACCCATACCCCATTTTTCTGAAAAAATCCTTATGCTATTTCCTGTTAATTTTTTTTCAATAACTGACTGTTCACTTGCTGCTTAATATATGCCACACCTGGGCTGTTTCCTCTGTAATGAGATAATTAATGTAATTCACACCACCTCTCAGTGGTTTTAATGTTGTGGCTGATTAGTGTATGCGCTTTTAGACCCCTGAAATGTTCTGCAGACAGTGATGGTGTTCCTCGCTCAAGCCTTTAGGAGCTCAGCAAAAACATGACAATAAGAAAGATGGCTGAAAACTTGCAGTATGGCTAAGAAAAATCTGCACAATGGAACATTGCTATTGGAGGAATACAGTGCATGGACATAAGCAGGGATATAAAGATTGTAAATGCTGAATAAAGAGTGCTTGTCTTGTAAGAATGTAAGTATTAACTATATATAATAGTTAATCCCGATGATTTGAAGGAAGCAAATTTAATTTTAAATTTAGCTGAATCAGCAACAGCACTTGCCACAGAGATCTACGTTCTCACCCTTACCATTTATAGCTGTTCAGATTCTTTACTCTACAAGCTTATTCCAGCAATAATGCCACAGTGAGAATGTACCACTTTAAATTCAATTAAAAAAGACAAGAATACATTTATTTTTGGAAAAGACTAGAATGTTACTTATATTCTCCCAATGTAATATGTCATTCAAATAACTCCCAGTGCTATACTGTAGTCATGCATTTTCACACTATATAAATCTCAAATAGGTCATACAATGCACCCAGATCACATTCTGGAACTTGAAATAAAAATGTAAAATAAATAAATGGAATAGAAATAAATAAAATATATATAAATCAAATAGAAAGTATAAATATATACATAAATAAAAAATATGAGTTTAAAGAGTATGTAATAAATAAAACATAAAACTCCTAGCAGAGTCTGTGTTTCTAACCAGGTAGCATTACACTTTTAGTGCACTATGCTATGTACATTATCAAAACAAACGGTAATATATATATATATAATATATATATAAGAAGGCCTGTGTTTAGTTCAAGCATTTCTACATTTAGCTTTGTGGTTAGTCTGTCATAGTTGCAACAGATGCAAAAAAGGGTCCAAAGGATCATTGTCACAGCGTCCTCTCCCCTGGATGACACTTGGACTTATCAGGTTTGACTGCATATTCTGAAACTTTTCTGTCATAGCCAGCAGTAATATTTTATGTTGCAGTAACTCTTCTGTTGAATTGGCCAATATGGGCTATTCCTCGTGTCCCACATGCATCAGTGAGCCTTTGGGGCTCATGACCCTGTCGTCAGTTCATTGGTTATCCTTTCTTGGACCACTTCAGTAGGTACTAACCACTGCGTACCAGGAATATCCCACAAGACCTGGTGTTTTTTAGAGATACTCTAACCCTGTCATTTAACCATCAGATTCTGGCCCTTATGAAAGTCACGCAGGTCCATACACTTGCTAATTTTTTCACATCAACTTCAACAACTGACTGTTCACTTGCAGCCTAATATGTTCCATCACTTGACAGGTGCCACAGTTACAAGATAATCAGTGTCATTTACTTCACCAGTTTGCAGTTTTAATGTTGTTTCTGGTCGGTCTTATATTTCTGCACTGGTCTAGATTAGGAAAGAAAATAATATAAACAGAAAGGTTGCTGGTGATTCTTCTCCCAGTGGGGCTGGGGGAGGGGGGGGGTGATTTATTCAAAGTTGAAGACTTTGAGTAAGTAAGAGTTCAGAGAAGATCAGAGAGAATGTCATAGAATGGTGCTGTCTGAAGTGGACCAGGACACAGGCTTGGCTGGTGCATCATAGTTCTCATGTGGCTGCCCTTAATGTTTGCAACCTTAGTCAATTAAAGACAGGTATAGGTGAGAAAAGGGAAGGAAAAGTGAGAACCAAAAATACAAAATTTAGGCAGTGTGCCTTGCAGAATAGTGAAACCCATCAGTTTGAGCTATGCTGGTTTATATATCCTTCTGCCTTCAGCTGGGTGAGTGCAGTCAGGTGTGTGGATCAGGGGCTTCCAGCTGTGTGTGGTTTGCTGGCCGTGCCTGTGAGCCATGTGTCTTTTCTGTCCAAAACAATAGGTGCTGAAAGGATGATATCCTCGTCCAACACCCCAGACAGCTTCTGACTGGCTTGAAGGCACGAACACCATGCTCTCTGGTTGATGTGGGCCTGAAGCCTTTAAGAATACACATTTGAAATTTGCATGTGAAATTATAACCAAAAACACTGCACAAATTAATAGGCTATGTGCTGTCCTCAATACAGCTCATGTGTACATGGATGTAGCTGGAGCTTCTAGCCAATGAAGATTAAACATCAAGCTAAATGGTGAGCAACTGTGGTGTCTTGCTCTTTAATCTGCAGCTGCCTCAATTATAATGTAGCCAGTGTATTTAAATCAGACCAGCAAGCACTGTTCCAAGCTAGAAGGCCAGGTTGGTGTATTAAACCATAGGTTAGTGCAGTGCCATGTTAACAACTACAGTGCATAAGTAGGCCTAGACTCCCAAGAAATGCAACCTACATTCTGACAGTTTTCAAGGACACTACCATAGTATTCTTCCTTGTCTCCTATCTTCCAATAATTTGAATATGTGTGTGACCTGAAGAAAGTCAAGAGAATTGTCAACAGATACTAGATACTACACAAAACTGTAGTATGACCAGTTTATTGCCAGAAAATATACAGAACAATATTTATTTAACCTGTCTTTTATAGGATCAAAGGTTAGCAAGTTTTTTGGCTGCCACATTTCCTCCTTTTTTGCCTCAACTCGTTTCTGATGGCATACAGTGGTGTTTGAAAGTTTGTGAACCCTTTTCAATGTTCTATATTTCTTCTTAAATATAAATTAAATAAACTTCAATTTTCATACAAATAAGTTTCCCATACATATAACACGAGACATAACTAGGAACTAGGGACACATGAACACATTGAAACCTAAGAATGAAACATGGACAAGGCACGAAACCTGGTACATGACAACTAAGAAAACATGAGCACACTGTTTAACATATATACTAAAGAAAACACAGCTGGGACCAAAAACAAAGTCCAAAGCAACGGGTGTAAAGTCCACGGACATGGAAACAATGGCCCGGGCTGTGGGAACAAAAGCCCGGGCCGACAAAACAACGTCCTGCGGAAGCCTGGCTGCGTCGCGTTCAACCTGAAGACTGCTGTTCTCCCCTGGAGAGAGCAGGGGCTTCTGGCATCAGCCGCAGTGACCCGCAAGCAGCAGGGTTCCCCGGCATCGACTTCATCGACCCAGAGAGGGCAGCCTTGATCCACAAGCTGCGGCCTAGCTGACGCCTGCACAGCTACGATGTGCTTACCCCTCGGAGCTCCTCTGCCTGTCTGTGTGGAGACCTCCCTCATTACACATGCTCTTCGAGGCGCCGTCACCGAGGGGGTCTCCACTTCGCTCTCTGGCATGGCGACTAACTCACCGTGGGCCCGAGCTGCCGAGGTGAGTGGGCTTCGAGTCGGGACCCCTTGCTGGCACACGGAGCTGGGCACTCACCGGTTGGGACTTTCCTGGATGACTCGCCACCAGCAGCTCTCTCGCCACGCCCCCTCTTGCGCTTTCTGCGCCTGGGATTGGACCCCTCCTCCGGTGTGCTCATCTGAGCCAGCCCCAATGCCAAGTGCCCCTCTAGGTAGATCTGGAGAGTCTCAGGCATACAGTATTCTGGTAAACTGGGATGTTTGGATGCTGTCGCCCCCCACTCTGACATGTTCACTCAGGTTTGTTGACAGTCG
>JBBPDA010108836.1:0-10796 GCA_037974385.1 Arnoldichthys spilopterus | reverse complement strand
GTATTGGTATCCATCTGAATAATTACAGGAGATTTCCAGCTGGTCTCCTTCTGTTCCAGCAAAAACATTTCCAGTCTTCATTCCCACACACATCAGAACTAGAAAAATAACACACACAATAACGTTGTTAAATGGCAAATAAATGTTTAAAAATGTGAAATATAGTATGTCACTAGATCACACTGGAGGAAGAAATATCATTCATTTACCTTCGAAAAGTGGCAGAATCCTCAGAAGTGTTTGCATTATACTCCACACATCACTGACCTCTTTTCAGAACTGCTTTAAAGAAAAACAATGTGAACACGTTAGCTATATAACCTATAATCTTTCAGTCTGTTTCTGCACTCATGTGTTTTCTCTGAGCAGTGAGCTGCACCAATAGGATTCAGCAGAAGAGCTCAGAGAAAACGCTACTTCTGGCTCCTCACAGTAAGCATAAGGAAGAAGGAGTGGTGTAAATGCTAAAGGAAGTAAACAGAAGTCTGACACTAAAGAAAGAAGTGCAAAAGTCTAACACTGATAAAAACAGCACATTTCAGTAGGAAAATACCTCCACACTGTGGTATCACAACACCTCCACTATCTGACAGATCATCTCTGGTACAGCAACACCTCCACGCTCATTAAGCAAACACTGATGTGTGATGTTAGGAAACCTTTATTCAGTATAAACATTTACATCAGCATAGAAGTGTTCAGCTTATTGAAATTATTTGAAATGAAGAGTGTATGAAAGCGCAGAGGTCAGGACTTCATGTGCTGTTGCTATGGAGATTTCAGACAATGTCTGTACATGAGAACACAAGCCTAATGCTAAGCATCCTGTATACAATTTTTACCTGAATGATTAGACTAAAGTTTAAAAAGATCTCTTCACTTTGCTTTCAAAAAAAAGATGAACTATTCATTTCAGTTATTAATTTCATTTATCTTTATTTAGTTCTTAAGTCATATTACTTAAAAAACTACTACAACATTTTTGGCAACATGCGACCTACTAGGTGTCTATTAATCTATACAGACCTGTATGCACACTGTACAGTTAGTTAAAATTTTATTTAAGGCAGGGGCATACAATCCTGGTCTTAGAGATCTACCACTATGGAGAGTGACACTTCAGTCCTAATTTAGTCCTAATAAAGAATTTCAGGGACAACTTGGTATCAGTCAGGTGTGCGGGATCAAAGCAAAGTACAAAACACTCTGCTGCCCTCTATGTGTGAAGCACATTCACTACTTACAGAAAGCGTTGGTCCACAAACCTGTCCAGGCTTTGCTCTGAAGGTCACAGGCCATGGTAAAGTACGTAAAAGTCAGTCCTCCAAGTTCCAGCCTTTGCCCTCAGCACATGCATCTCCTTGATATACAGTCTTCAAGGTTCTTTGAGAACGCTTTCCTTATCATTTAAGCTAACATAATGAAATTCACATGGCTCCCCATAATGTAACGATATAATATAGATTCTCAAATCAACCTCATTTTCAGAAATTATACTGGATGAATACACATATTACTCTCTCAAAGCTCTGAGATGACCTTGGTGACACAAATCACAAACACTACAAAACACGAACTGGGAAACAAAACACGAGGAACGATAACGGGGCTCGAACACAACACGAAGGCTACACGGAATGAATCAACGAACATGACATACATGGCATGGGAGACATACAAAGACCGACAAACGTGAGCACAAAACCAAAGTTTAAATAAGGACATGAAATATACGATACTTGTGGAAGGGGAAACGAGGACCAGGTGTGAGGTGGGACGAGGGCGTGGTACATATGAACACGAGGGGCAAGGCACGTGGCTAAATGAAAACAAAAACATGGACACGAGGGACATGATTCGTTACAAAAAGATATTTATCTTTATTACATTCAGATGTAAAATTACCCATCAATTCCAGCGGCCATCTCCCCTGAGAAACACAGTAACCCTAAAATGAGATATCTCTGTGTTTTGCAGGTCAGATGAACTGTACATTTTTTCCCAATAAAACTTGGATATATAAATATGTTTGTGATGAAAATATATAAGATTTACAAAACCAGAAGCAAACTGCATTTTCATCATCGTAAGTCAGCAAACAAGTTGGCATTTCTAAAATTGCCCTTTGTGTGTTTAAATGTATTTTATTGTAGCAGTGATGCATAATTTTTGATAACAGCAAAAATTAACACATTTCACATAAACACATCAAAGCAGTGTCCTAGTCTGATAACAGTGCTACAAAGACAAAAATATTAATTATATTTATTTCAAATTTATTCAATTAATTTCTATTCTGCTGAGGGACTGACCACTAGAGAGCCTGGCAAATGAAGCTGCAGCAGTTAAAAATAAGGAAATATACACCAATCAGCCATGACGTGCTGACACCTTTCTGTCATAATAAGCAATAACTTTTTTGTGCTAAAGTAGCTCCATCAGTAATCCTTAGGCACCCATGACCATGTTTTTGGTTCAGCAGGCATCCTTCTTGGTACCACTTTTGCTGGGAACTGACAACTGGATATCAGGAACATGCCACAAGATGTGATACCTTATTTCGGGTTGAAGTTTTTATGGCTTTTAACGCACTCACTCCTGCTGAGGAGAGCTCATATGAACAGCCCTATTCTTCAGAAAACTGACTGAAAGTCATCACAGTACCTGAACACAAGGAACTGCTCCTGCTTCTTTACACTGTGACTATTATTTTTTATTGCTATCTGGTGTTGACCAGAGGAGGATGGGCTTCCCTTCTGAGCATTGGTTCCTCCCAAGGTTTCTTCCTACAGCTTAAGAAGTTTTTCCTTGCCTCTGTCGCCTTTGGCTTGCTCATTAGGCTGTAGGTTTGTGGTCGGACATTCCTTAATTCTGATCCCAGCTCTCTCTATATATGTAAATGCGGACCAAGTGTTTTGAGTCAGCCTATTGATAAGAGTGTTTACAGAGGCACCACTGGTATTTACGATTGGGCACTCTTTGTAATGTTTGATAGTCTCCTGCCCCCATGAGGCCACTAGGGCAGCTGACCAATGTCAAAAGTCACATGTACCATGATAACATACCAGATATACTATGTCTGGTATCAAATGAATGCACATGCTATGCTGAATCTCATGAAGTGATTTATATCAGTTAATGTTGTGTACACTGTGTTATGTAAACTTAACAGCTCAATCTGAGTGGCTCCATATCTGAGGCATGTTACAGCTAAGCCTCATGCTGTGGAGATGTTATTGGCTGATGTAACTGTTTGATGTTTAGGAAGGTGATTGGCCATTTTGACATTTGAATGTAAACATAGATAGCTTGTAACTATGATCAATGAAACATTCATCCAGTTTAACTGTGATATTCAGGACTATGATAATTTATTCATTCTTACCTTTCCTGACAGAAACTCTCACTTTAGTGAGTTTGTCTCATCCCCATTTGTTCACTCCACAGTAATGAACTCCAGAGTCTGATAATCTGAGGTTTTTGATTATGACAGAAACGCTTCGAGGCCGCACAATGTTCGCTATGGAGTATCTGTCCTTAGAGAAGACTTCTGAGTTTCCATTTAAACATCTGAATAACTGCATGGATCCCGGCAAAAGTACATGGACATGTATTGGTATCCATCTGAATAATTACAGGAGATTTCCAGCTGGTCTCCCTCTGTTCCAGCAAATATATTTCCAGTCTTCACTCCCACACACATCAGAACTAGAAAAATAACACACACAATAACGTTGTTAAATGGCAATAAAACAATTAGAAATGAGAAATATAGTATGTTAGAATAAAAGACTGAACATTATTTCTTTAGTTTGCAATACAATTGATTTTTTCCTGTACATACTACAAGTGTCATCTCAGGAAGTCTAAGGGCAATAAATGAAAACTACCATAAATAGAGATAATATTAAAAAAAGTGGAAAAGTGGCAGAGTCCTCAGAAGTGTTTGCATTGTATTCCACATCACGGACCTCTTTTCAGAACTGCTTTAAAGAAAAACTAGGTGAACAAATTAGCTATATAACCTATAATTTTTCAGTCTGTTTCTGAACTCTTCTCTGAGCAGTGAGCTGCACCAATAGGACTTATCAGAAGAGCTCAGAGAAAAACACTACTTCTGGCTCCTCACAGTAAACATAAGGAAGGAGTGGTGTAAATGCTAAAGGAAGGAAACAGAAGTCTGATTAAAAAAAAAAAACAAAAAAAAACACCACATTCACACTGGTAGGAAAACACCTCCACACTTTGGCATCACAATACCTCTGCAAGCTCACAGAACATCTCTGGTACAGCAACACCTCCACACTCATTCAACAAACACTGATGTGTGAAGTTAGGAAACCTTTATTTAGTATAAACATTTACATCAGCATAGAAACGTTCAGCTTATTGAAATTATCTGAAATGAAGAGTGTATGGAAGCGCAGAGGTCAGGACTTCTAGTTTACTGTTGGGATTATTTTATATCATACTTCTGTTGGAACAAACTGCATTAAAAATGTAATTTAACTGCATTGAGTTAATCCTCACTACTGTTTTAATTCTACAGTTTTCTGCAAATTACCAAATACATTTACAACTAAAACTATAGGACAGTCATTCAGTCTGTTTCTCTGCACGGTTTACATTTACTGTGAAAATGTGACAGAACCCAGAAAAATCTTATCCACATTTCTGTCTTCCAGAATTGCTTTAATGACTAGAAACTAGACTAGACCTGACTTGGACGCAAGTGCAAGTCTAATCTTTAATTGAAAAATTAGTTCACCAAAGCACAAGGAAAATCCAGGCAAACAGAAAAAGGTTGTCAGGAGAAAACAGGTATATGCAGAATCAAAATACCAGAATATTATAACTAGAGAAACTCACTCAGAAAAAAGCTGTGAAACACGTAGACTTCACAATCTCCTGTGTTTCTTGAGGGACTAAATAGCCCTTGTGATTAGTCCCCAATGCACACCACCTGTGGGAGGCTGATCCGGAAGAGTCTAATATTCAGGCAATGCCTACCAGCGTTGACCACCAGATGGAGACATAGCTCCCTCCTCTGCTGATGGAGTCACTGTTCTCACAGTAACGTGGCTTTGTTTTTTTTTCTTCTGAGAATGAAACTTATACTTCCCTCATTATCGGTATAATTACTTTGTATGAAGAACTACTGAATTCCACAGGATGCTGAACATCAAAGCTAAGTCTCCCTAAAATCCAGCTGTCATCTCCTCTAAAAACACAGTTATCATAAAATCTGTGTTTTGCAGGTCAGATTAACTATAATTTTCTTTCTCAATAAGACTGGTACTATGTAATATCTTTGTAGAATGAAAATATATAAGATTTACAAAACCAAAAGGAAACTGCATTTTCATCATCATAGGTGAGCAACCAGGTCAGTTTTACTATAATTGTCCTTTGGGTGTTTTAATGTTATTTTATTGTGGCAGTGATACATTTTATTTTTAATACAAAAACAAATCATGTTGCAGTTTAACACATTTCAAGCACAGACAGCAAAGCAGTCTTTTAGTCTGATAATAGTGTTACAAGCACAAACAATTTTATTTCATAATATTAATTTAATTAATTAATTTCTTTTCTGCTGATGGACTGGCCACTAAAGAGCCTGGCAAATAAAGCTGCAGCAACTAAAAACAAGGAAATATACACAAATGAGCCATGATGTGTTCTGACACCTTTCTTGGATAGCCAGCAATAACTTTTTGTGCTAAAGTAGCTCCATCAATAATCCTTAGGCACCCATAAACATGTTGCTGGTTCAACGGTTGTCTTTCTTGGGGCCAGTTCTGGTTATCACTGGATATCAAGAACATGCCACAAGACCCCACAAAGTCATTTTGGAGATGCTCTGACTCAGTCATCTTGCCATCATTAAAAGGCCCTTGTCAATGTGGGTAAGATCCTTACTCTCACCCATTTATCCTGCTTCAAAAACATCAACTTCAGTAATGGACTGTTCACTTGTTGTCTAATAAAACCCATCACTTGACAGGTCCCATTTACATTATATAATGTTATTCACTTCACCTGTCAGTGTAAGGGATTTGAAGCTTGGACACAAAGTCTCAAAACAAAAGAAGGTCAAAACCAGAAGAGTCCAGATTAGAGAACAATGCAGAGTGCAAAGTAAAAAAAAAACAGGCTAGTTAAACTACAAAAAAATCTAAACTAAGGATACACAGGGCTCAGAAAAATGTAACCAGACACAAAACTTTGCAACCTTCCCCTGCTCTCCAGTCTCTCCTAAAGCCAGCCTTATTAGCCCCTAATCTCACCCAGCTGGGAAGCAGTCAGTACTCTGGTGAGCTTGACCTGCTTTGGCCACCAGAGGAAGACATAGTCCCCCTGACAGTCAGTGGTTTTAATGTTGTGGCTGACTGGTGTATGTTGGTGTCCAAAAGAGTACTTTTACAGAAGACAAGAGCATTCTTTACTAAAGTATTGTAACAATTAATTTTGTTACAGTACAGATATATAGCAAATGTGCAGTGAAGCTTCATTTTTCTTTCTTGCTCTCTGACACAGCTTTGTTTCTGTCCTCCCACAATTCTGAAAACCACAGTGCTCTTCCAGTCATAAGACCATAATAAATGTCATAATGTTATAATAAATAGATGCCCTCATGTATGTGATACCTTCTGGCTCTGTGCTTTAGATATGCTCTCATAGGGAGTCTTGTCGGAGCTCCTGGCTGCACTCAGACCATAATATCCATCATTCTTAATCACTCATAACACTGAGCATCACTAACAATCTATTTCTCCCTCTCCCTCCCTCTTTCTGTTGATCTACTCTGCTGACATACCGGTGATCCTGTTCCATTCTGCTGTCTGGACCTGCCTGACCCATCCTGATACCCTATTTCTAGTTTTTATGGCTTTTAACCCACTCACTCCTGCTGAGGAGAGTCCATATGAACAGCCCTATTCTCTAAAGAACTGACTGAAAGTCATCGCAGCACATGAACACAAGGAACTTCTGCTGCCTCTTTAAACTGTGACATTCATTAATTTTTTTTTCTTTTGTTTGTTATTGCTATCTGATGTCGACCAGAAGAGGATGGGATCCCCTTCTGAGCTTTGGTTCCTCCCAAGGTTTCTTCCTACAGCTTAGAGAGTTTTTTCTACCCCTTTTCACCTTTGGCTTTCTTATTAGGGACTCGGACACAGATTCTTTAAAGCTGGTTTGTGACAACGTCAGTTGTAAAAAGCACTATAGAAATAAACTTGACTTGACTAGACAGTTTTGTTACAGAACATTTTAACAGGTTGTGAATGCTTCTCTGATGTACCAGTGGGACGTGGGAATGGAATACTTGCCAAGTTCATTGTCAGTGTTAAGTGTGCTTTATGCATTGGTAGGGTGTATATAGGTGTTTGTAACACCACAGCTGTAGGAACAGAGGACAAATGCCACAGCAGAAGTTTCACAACATCTGAGGCCCTTTCAGAAACCACAGACTGCTGTACATGTAGCCATAGTATGTAGGTAGTAGCTGAAGTGTTTGAAAGGCTTAAACCCTCAGTGAGGAGTATAAATATGAAAGCGTTGCTGAATAAGTGACAGTACACAGACATAATTTACAAGAATAGAAGCTTTTCTTGAATGAACACATCTGACCCTAAATTTTATGTAGTGACAACCTCAAATACTCCTCACAGACTGCAGAGTCTCTTGGGACATGGTTAAGAAAGTTAAGGCAGACATAAAATGTTATCATGCACAGAGCTGGACAGTTTCTAAGTACATTTACTTAAATACTGTACCTAGTACATTTTTCAAGTATCTGTGCTTTATTTTTTTTTTTTGGAAAATGTGTGACTTTTACTCCAATACATTTGAAATACAAATGCTACATTTCTGTTCTTGTTCCTCATTACATTGATGCATAGTTTAGTAGTCAGTGGGCAATTTTTTTTCTAATGTGAAGAGAAACTACTCCTGCAGTGTCAGTCTAGTTTAAACTGGGCTCTGTATTTGTTGAACATTTGAACTTTGTAATGATGGCTACAACTACAGCAGAGAAGATGATGAGAAAAGTCAGAGTTTCCTCACCAGAGCACCGTGGCCATATCTAAAGTCCGTGTTTGAGGTTTGTTTTGTATCATTGTAAATGCTCATAACTGCTCATAAACTTAATCACTGCCTTCAAAATCAGAGAAAACATGTTGTAGTACATAAAATTTAAATGCAGATGACAGTTGTTGCTGTTTTCATGCTGTGGTTGGTCAAATTACTTTTATGGTTTTAGTGTCATTAGGTTCTAAGTGTGAAAAAAGTAAAACAGTGTTTTGATATATTAATGTGCTTGTAACGTCTTGGGGTTGTTGGAAGTATGTGCAAGCTCTAAGATTTTTCCATGTTTCATTTAACTAAACAAACAAATACTAAGAATAAACATAGAATCGATATTTACAAACAAACTAAGGAAACCAAACAACACAGAGCCTAACGATAAGTAACAACAGGACAAACAACAGAGAAAACTACAGTGAATTACCACAGGAATACTACAGATACAACAGAGGGAAATTAAACAGAAAACCGACAAGGACTAAACCATAGTGTTGTAGGCAGTATATGTGTCTGCTTTGTAAATGAACTGAGACTCTCGTCTGTACTCTGACGGTAAAAACCTGTGTTACACTAAATCAAGTGGATTTAATCGTGAAGATGGCTGTTTTCACATTGTCCCATTAGCTGAGGAATAGGAGCAGGCAGCTGAACTTCTTGAAGATACATCCTGAAACAGAAAACTACCCTGGCACACACCACACAGCACTCTAAAGCCCACCAGCGTAGCCTCAGACTCTAAAGAGAGACAATAAGAGAAGCACAGTGGTAATGTTACTTATAGGTACTAGGTATTTCCTGTAGGTACTTAGGCAGTCATAGTCTGTGTTTGTCATCAGTTGTCGTCAGTTAACCTATATTTAAAGGCACAGATCATATATGTATCATATATTTTATTTGTTCTTCTGAGGTTCGCATATGAGTTTTGTGTGGTTTTGTGTACCAGAAACAATCATAACTCATTTGTAACATTTTCCAAGTTCTCTTTATCTCTTACATACAAATTTGTTATTATTTTTAATGAGTGATTCAGACTAATACCACTCTATGGCCAATCAGTAAGTAAAGTTTAGTAAGTAAAGTTTATTTATAAAGCGCCTTTCAAAGACACAGGTCACGAAGCGCTGTACAACAGTAAAATACATAAAATAACAATCATAAAATACAATAACACTAATAAAAATAAGAAGAAAAATAAGAAGAAAGAGGTTAAAATCAGATCCTTAGGCTTACCCATTTTCCTTTTTCAAGCACATCACCTTATAATGGACTAATAACATGCTGTCTTGTACACCCCACCCTTTGTCAGGTGCCACAGTAATGAGATTATTTTTTACAGTTAATTTGCCCATCACTGATTTTAACACTGTGGCTGATCGGTGTGTGTGAATTATCACAAAAAGATAAAGTGGTTTAGAGAGACATCACAGATTTACATGTAGGAGCTGAAGAGGCTGCTATGGATAACACTGGCATGTTACTCTCGGACACAGAAAACAGATGGTGTTTCTGAAAAAGAACAAGTCAAAAATAATATCAGTTTAATTTCAGTTACACCTTTGTTTTTGTATAGAAAAAGAAACATTAGACAGCTAACTCAAACTGGACTCTATATGAGGGTAAACTGATATCTAGACAATAAGAATAGTCTCTAAAGCTTGTCACTGGTTAATGGAAAGTTTTAGAGGAAGTGTAAAACTAGCTGCAGGATGTTCAGAGAAAAACTCACAGCCCCTGTGGTTTCAATACATATTCAGTGTCTGCAGTTTAATAGTTTGAAAGATCATTTTGATAGATGAACAAGGCATCAGATCTTGAGCACACTGGCATTCTACAGATCATTAAGAACAGCAATATCTGACATCACAGTAATGAAAAAGAAACAGTGAAAAGAATCCACATGTACTGCATATATATATATATATATATATATATATATATAGCTGCACTTCTTCGACTTTTGTGAAAGGGGGTGACCAGTCGGGTTGAGAATGATGCTCTAAGTCGATGGACATTTGGATTGGAGTGGCTCTGTTAGTTTTTACTAGCAAAACTCAGACACAGGTTTTGGACTGCATTTGCAAAGAGCACATATAAATTTACATTATTTCATTATTGGAAAATTATTAATCATTTTTCTCAGATGGACATGTTATTTATCTAGCTTTTTGTGTAACCTAATGCATCCTTGTTGCGTCTGGTTCGAGTCCCGGCCCAGGCACTACTGAGGTACCCTTGAGCAAGGTACTGTCCCACTATACTGCTCCCTGGGTGCTGTTGATAGCTGCCTGCTGCTGCTGAGGTCACATTTTGTTGTGGTGCTTGAGTGTGTTCACAAGCACAATTACAAATAGTCACTTTCACTTCACATGACTTGCCTTGAAAACTTGCTTTTCAAATAATTATTTAAACAGGAATTGTCTCCATAAGAATTAGCATTCTTTCAAATAAATGAGTGCCTGTGAGCATTTCGCCTTGAGACTAGCAACACAATAAAAAACAAAGCAAATGATCCTGTCGAAACTAATTAAAACGTTGTTATCCACTGCTAACAAACAGTCCACAGTGTGAGAAGGTGGCTAAGCTAGCCTACAAGTGGCTAGCAGGTAGAAATTTCCGTCAAACTTGTTAAAAAAAACATCGGTTTTCACTGGTAATAACAGCCCAAGTGATAAGGTAGCTAAGTTAGTTTACAGATTGCTAAAAGT
>JBBPDA010108835.1:0-10797 GCA_037974385.1 Arnoldichthys spilopterus | reverse complement strand
GAGAGAGTGAGAGTGAGAGTGAGAGTGAGAGTGAGAGTGAGAGAGAGAGAGAGAGGGAGAGTGAGAGAGAGAGTGAGAGGGAGAGTGAAAGAGAGGAAGGGAGAGAGAGAGAGTGAGAGAGAGAGAGAGAAAGGGAGAGAGAGAGAGAGAGGAAGGGAGAGAGAGAGAGAGAAAGGGAGAGAGAGAGAGAGAGAGAGAGAGAGAGAGAGGTGAGGCGAGTGGAGAAAATGCTAAAACTGGGGCCTGTCAGTGATGTTAGCACAGCGCTAATGTGGGTCAGGTCATGTGGAGCTGTGGAAGAGTTGTGTGGGCCGTTCAGAAGCCTAGAGGGGAGAGGAGAGCTGGAATCAGTGGCGCGAGGGACCATAGGGCTGTGGCTTTAGCGTGTGCCCAGTGTAAAGGTTTAGGCTAGGCCTGTCTCAAAGGGTCTGGAGTAACAACAGGGAGATGAGAGCTGTATTCCTGCAGTAGCTTTAGAGGCTCAAATCTACCATTCACCCTCTAGTCCACACAGTCCAGTGTTGAGCTGAAATCCAGGCTATTTTCAGTTCTTTGGACAGAACTGAAACTACCAAGCTGCCTCCTGTCCTGGGTTAACCCTGCCTTGGACCCGTAGTCAGCTGGGGTTGGCTCCAGCTTCCCGAAATGAAATAAGCGCTTTGGAAAATGAATAAATCAATCAATCAATCAATCAATCTACTGGTTCTTTTACAGGTGCCATTTTTGTAATCAGTGCTATGACCAATTCAATCCCATCCAGATATATGATTCTCCAGCCTGATTTTGTCCCATGTGGGGGAAAAAAAGATGTTCGACTGCTGCCACTCGCCATCTGCAACGGGCATAATAAAATAAGTCTAACTATATGTACACAAGGTCCAGTCTTACCTCACTAAAGTCTGGCTTTATTAAAAAAATAATAGAAAAGTGATATTGCACCAGAAAGATTATTGCAGATTGCACAGTGATTGTGTAACATTATGAATATAATAAATATGTTAATAAGATAATAAGATAAATACAGTTGTGTTTTTTAAGCTCAGTGAAGGTTTCAGTAAAGTACAGAGAATCAAAATGTGCTCGACTAATTAACCAGAGCACTATTTGAAAAATGCATGCATAAAGCAAAAACAACGGCTTGGGCAGGGGTCCTGTTGTGTCGCGAGGACCTCAGCAAAGCATATAAAGCAGAAAAAAGGAAACAGTGTGTATGACCATTCCAGCTCTGCTGTTCAGTACACAGGGCAGGATGAGAATGGGAGTGGAGTGGAGACAGCAGGAGCAGCAGGGGAGCGAGAGGCCATCTGTCTCCAGAGCAAAGTGCACAGGACAGAGCCAAACACTGCACCAAAACTCCTTCCTTACGTCTTCCTGTCTCTCTCTCTCTCTCTCTGAACTGTTATTTGGTCGTGCGTATTTTAACTCCTTATATCTCATTAAAACATTCACTGAGCTTAACTCAAGCTGACTGTTCCATCGCTGCCACTTGGTTCAGGTCAGTTAAGGAAAAAAAAGTCCACTGGATTTCACTGTGTCTTTGATTGTGACCTGTTCACTGAGCCTCATCACCGGCCGCTAGACGGAGGCTGCTAGTTGCAGGTGGTTCTGTTGCGCTAATGCACATTTGAGGACGTTTTGTGAATTTCTCTGAGACGTTTTAAGAGAATCCAAAAATTTTATTTGACTTTTACTCATTTGTTTACATTTTTTGAGTTTCACAGTAAAGGGAGAGCGTTTGACAGGGACCTATATTTAAAAAAAAAAAAAAAAGGTGGAATTGTTGAAAAAAAAATAATTATTGTTCTTATTGCCCCAAATGAATATAAAATGCAAATCAACAAATAAATAAATAAATGAACAAACAAAAAACCAAATAAATAAATGCTATTTTCTTGGTGTGGCCATTAAAGGGTTAACCATCCACCCCACATGCACTTTTCTCTTTTCTGCTTCCTTCTTCTTTTGACTACTTTGCTTTCAGAGACACCGTCTTAAGCAAAAAAAAAAAAAACAACAACAAAAAAACTGTGTTAGCATTTGATTTGTTACCTGTTTTTCTTTTTCCACTTTTTTATTGCCTAATCATTTTTCTGCCTGTAACTCACTTTTGACTCGTTGCTGCAATTGTGGCTAAATTCTCTAAACCTGCAACAAAATAACTGCCAAAAAGTGTGTGTGTGTGTGTGTGTGTGTGTGTGTGTGTGTATGTGCTTAGGTGCGTTAATGAGAATTTCCAGCCGAGAACACCCCCCCCCCCCAAACAAAGGCCGCCCACGCGGCCATCAGTCATTAAGCCATAAACAGCATAACTGCTGGAACACTGGTCCGTACACCAGCTCCAAACCAGCACGCCACATCAAAGGGCATGGACACACACAGCAATGCTTTTGCTCTGCTTTTAGCACCGTTTTCATCCTGTGCTGCAAAATTACAGTCATGGTTCAAAAGACATGTCACCCAGTGCACGTGGGCTGCCACGGACACACGCAGCTACTTTACTTTAGGCGTCTCTGTGCATTGAAAAGGACAGTGTGAGTGAGATCAGTGGGGCACCAGGTAAAACAGCAGGTACAGTCAAAAGACATCTACAGTCTTTTACAAGGCCCTTAACTGAACTGACAAAACTACAAAGGAAAGATTTTCAGCAGTTTTACTGATTAACTGTGTTTTGTAAATACACATTTAGAATTTGATGACTGCAACACACTCAACAAAAGTTAAAAATAAAATTGAAAAACAGAAACTGTAAAAGTTTTCATCTAATAAGAATGAATTTTTCCCCCAATATGGGCCCTTTAATTATTTATCTCATCACTACTTTCTCCATGTTGACTGTATGGTGCTTCTTCTGAAAGGGCTTCCAATATGCAGCAACGTGTGGGTTCCCAGTTGGGCCAAGTGCGAGACTACCATCTCTCTTTAACAGTGAGAGACAGAAGAGAGCAGATAAAGAGGCAGTGATTGATGCAGCACACAGAAAACTCAATTATACGAATGCCCAGAGGATTGGCACACAGCCTGGCGAGACCTTGTTGCCTCTACAGCTACAAGATAGCTCCAGTACCAGTAGCTCCAGTGTCTGTAGTTGCATAAAGGTGTAAAGCATGCATTTAATTTTGCAAGGGCAGTGAGGAGAGAGGGAGAGAGGGAGAGAGAGAGAGAGAGAGAGCGAGAGAGAGAGAGAGCAAGACAAACAGTCAGGTGCTACAGATAAAGTTAAAGCCGTCTTTGCTTCTGTGCTCAAGACAATGACATTCTGAAATGTATCTGTTTTCAAGACCATTCTTCATTCACTTTAAATCCTGAGCAGAATTCCAGAATATTCTGGAACTGGGAAAATTGTCCAGAAATTTTTAGAACATTTCGGACTTTCTAGATTTTTCTGGGACTGTCCAGAAAAGATAAAAATTTGCCGGTTTTGCCACTATAAATACAAAACTTTAGTGGACTGTGGTCATAAAATCAAAGGCTTACATTGGCTTTAGACATGAGAAGTTGAAATATAACAATTAGAAGCCAGGAACAAGCACTGTGTAAACACAATACTCTTTTGGACCTCAGATAAAGACTTGCTGATGCTCATCAGCCTGGAGAAGGTTACAAAATCATCTCCATAAATATCTTGGACTCCACCGATCCACAGTCAAACAGATGTATAAATGGTAAAAATTCAAGACCATCATTACCCTCTCCAGGAGTGCTTGACCAACAAGGGTCAATCCAAGAGCAAAACATTAGTCCAATAATAATCACTTTAGTCCATAAGGTCACAAAGGAACCCAGGGTAACTTCAAAGCAACTTACAACCTCTCACATTGGCTAATGTTAATGTTCATGAGACCACCATAAGAAAAACAATGAACAATATCATGCAGACAGTGATTGAATGAAAAATGATTTGTAGACAGATGAGTATAAAACTTATTGAGTGTAATTTTTAGAGAAATGAAAGAACAACATTCCAGCATGAGAACTTTATCCCATTTGTGAAACATGGTGATCACAGTATCATGTTTTGGTCTTGTTTGGCTGGACCGAGGCCTGGACAGGCTGCCATTATTGATGAAACTGGTCAGCTGTACAGGAATCTGAATTCCAACCCACACACAAAACAACGCACACTTTATCTGATTCTTCTTACAGAAGAAAAACAGCAGGAAAACCTATTTTCTATTCATACTTACATGTTTTGCCTATTATTCAATTATAGATGTTACATTTAAAGAATGAGGCCAGAAATATATTTCTTGCAAATATTTGAAGTTTGATGCATCAAGCTTCACAAACACAGTTTCACACTTTGTTGTTTTCGTAAATGTGTCACAACACAATTCATAATGCAACGCAACAGCAAACTGTGTTCAGAGTATTGCAGCATAGGAGCGCTGTAGCGACAGCCACAACTGGTTCGCTTGAATAACATAACATTTACTCCGAAAGAAGCATGTTTTCCTCTACAATGCACATGTTCAGTTGTTGTGTCTGGAATAACCAGTTCGCAGATGCTCTGATTTGTCCTGCCTCCCTCCCATGAGAAATGAGTGTTTAACCACCACGGAAGGACACATGGGGCTCTCAGAGAACACGATCTAAAGAAGAATTTTGTATAGTGTTGGGGGCCCAACATTTCTAGCGGCACCTATCTCTGAATGTACAGTCCAATATATGCATCTACCTATGGCTGAGATACAGCCCACACGCGTTAGACCACACAGCCACACCAGCCTTTAAACCCAGCACTTCATTACATACAAATGGACCTGACTTACTGCTTCTCTGTCACTGGGCATTAGCGGTGATGCTAGTTAAATGCTCAGGACTGTCACATCCCTCTATAAGGAGTGTCTGTACTAAATGCCTCGAGGCCCGTGGCTTTCTACAGAGTGCAACCATCAACAATAAAGTTGCTTTGGAAATGTTTTCTGCACGTCTCAATTTGCACACACCAGTTTTTCAGGGACAGCCTGTAGGTTTTTCTGTCCAAGCTTTTTGAATCACATTCTCACAGCTTTCACTTATGAGGGGCACATTTTGCATCGTCGCCAGCCCTCCACCAAAGTAAGCGACGGCATCATCAGCCACTGACCTTCGGCCACATATCAGCACTTAGGCTGGCGAAAGGCAAAAGCCAACCTACTCAGCAAAAGCAGATACACGACAAACAGATCAGCAGAATGCTGCCAAAATTGGAATAAATGCCTATAAAAAAGTAAGTGGAATGTTTGGGAAGCAGCCACAGGTGTAGCAATGGCGCACACGGCTGAGCTGAAGCATTCAATATGAGTCTTTCCAGACGCCTGACAGCTGGTGGGCTTTGATCAAGTAAACAACTGTACTATGCAAATGCATGGGAGGAGCAGAGAAAATGAGCTGGTTCTGACTTGAAACTAAAGAGAAATGCAAAAAGTCAAACGTGTAGCCACTTCTATACCAAGCAAAGTCTTCGCAAGGGTCCAGCTTAGGTCCTTAGCTGCTGTTGGAAGGCTGCAATGATATGTTTGCTTCTTAACAGCCAGAAACAGCATCTTGTTTATCTGTTTTCCCCCATACTACTCCACACCACTCCTTATCATGTCAGTGCATAGGTTCATGGTTGTGACATCACAATTCAAATGCAGCATGGCTTGAACTTTTGGAGCTACAAAGGAGAGAAAGATCATAAAATCGTAATTCGAGCCATTTCAGGGCACTGAAATGAAGTAAACAAGAGGGTTGGGGAGTCATTATTAAAAACAATAAAAATAAAAATCGTTTCCATTTTGTGCGTGTATGCAAGTCCTGCTTCGATCCATGATCTGAAACTCCAAACCAGGCTTTGCTTTGTTTGCACACAAGAACAGGTAGGCCTGCGAGTAACTGGGGAGCTAAATAGGGAAATTGCATCACAAACAATATATTTTTACTGTTATTAGTGTAGACGTCATCAGGTCTATTAAGGTGGGGGTGATTTTTATATGGACTCGAAGGGCCGGTGCTATTTTTAGTGCACTAAAGCTTCACTGAGCTTTTATTACCCACATGCATGCCAAAAAGGTGAAGAGAAAAAAAATGGTTCACCCATGGATGATGTCATAGTTATTCCAACTCATAGAGACACTACATGATGGTCGCAGGTTCGAGTCCCAGCCCAAGCACTACTGAGGTTCCCTTGAGCAAGGTACCGTCCCACTACACTGCTCCCCGGGAGCTGTTGGTAGCTGCCCACTGCTCCACGTGTGCACGTGTGATGGGTTAAATGCAGAGGTCATGTTTCGTTGGTGTGAATGTGTTCACAATGACAAATGGTCACTTTCACTCACTTTCACTTTCACTTAAAAAATCACTGCCTCACAACTGAAACTCCGCACCAGGGCTGGGTGCGAAAGTGACTATTTGTCATTGTGAACACACTCAATCACACACAAATGTACCACAACGAAATGTGACCTCTGCATATAACCCATCAAACGCGGAGCAGTATGCAGCTTTGAGAAGCACCCGGGGAGCAGCGTAGTGGGACGGTACCTTGTCCAAGGGCACCTCAGTGGTACCCGCCCGGGACTCGAACCTGCAACCTTCTGCTCACAAGGGCAAGGTCCTAACCACTACCAGAAATGATGCAATTGAGATTCCCGCATTTCGAGAATTCGCAAGGGTCAGCATGAGCGGAGTGCAACGGCCGAGCCTCACCTTGGGTGAAGCACCCTCATGATCATGGTGTCGCCCCTGCTAGGTGAGTATGAGTGGAGGAGTTAGGCTAACTCCTTTAACACAATGCTCTATCTGGGACACTCAAGGTCTGTGTCCCTTTAAACCATCATAACACCAGACTGTAGCCAAGTTACGGCAGTCGACCTTTAGTTCAATTACATAGTCACTATCAAGCAGACATGGCAGTAGAAGCTGCCAGAGGAGCTGGAGAGCAGGCCAGGATGTAACCCATCCACCTCAGAACCAGCTGAAACCAGTCTGTCATGCTATTTAGCAAGCTGGAACCTGCCAGAAGCTTCCGAAAGCTTCCTGTGCTGTCACAGCACCACATCACCAACGCTTATATGTATGTACATCATTAATGTCTTATACCGTGGTGCTTGAAAGTTTGTGAACCCTTTAAATCTTTCTATTTTTTATATGAATGGGACCGAAAACATCATCTGATTTTTAAACAAGTCCTAAAAGTAGATGAAGAAAGCCCAGTAGAAAGAATGACACACACATTTTAGTCATGTATTTATTGAAATAGCGTAAGTGAGCCTTTAGGATTATCACATAATTTGAAGGTGAAATCAGAGTCTGTGGTTTTTTAGTCAATGGGAGGTCAATCAGGAGCGAGTGGGAGACACTATTAAATTGAAAGAACAGCTGTTCAGCAAATCTTGATCACATACAACACATTTGTGGATGTGTATCGTGGTTTAAAACAAAGGAGGCGTCTGAGGACCTCGGAAGAAGAGTTGTTGATGCTCATAAAGCTGGAAAAGGTTACAAGACCATCTCTTAAGTGTTTGGTCTTCACCAATCAACAGTCAGACAGACTGTGTACAATTGGAGGAAATTCAAGACTGCTGCTACCCAAAACCGGTCGACCATCAAAGTCCCAGGCCTGCAATAGTTCACGAGGTTACAAAGGAACCCAGGGTAACTAGAAATGTTGTGGAAAGAGCTAAAGCGAGTGGTTCATGTGAGGAGACCCGCCAACGTTCAAGAGATGAAGCTGTTGCGTATGGAGGAATGGGGCTAAATTTTCTCAGAGTCGATGTGCAGGGCTGATCAACAGTTACTGCAAAGGTTTAGTTGCAGTTATTGCTGCACGAGGGGGTCACACTGGATACTAACAGCACAATTTACTTGCTTCTGCCAAACGCAGATATGATATTGGATTATATTTTTCAATAAATACATGAGCAAATGTGATCATTTTTGTTTCATTTGATTAACTGGGTTTTCTTCATCTACTTTTAGAACTTGTTTGAAAATCGGGAGATGTTTTGGCCCATATTCATATAGAAATATAGAAAATTCTAAAGGGTTCACAAACTTTCAAGCACCACTGTACACTTGATGTCTCTTGCTGGCAAGAAAGGTCAGTTCACCAATAATCTTTGCAAGAGTTTGTTTAAAACTGACATAGCTTCCCTGGTGGTCTAATGGCTAGGATTCAGGGCTCTCACCGCTGCGACCCGGGTTCGATTCCTGAACAAACACAGTTTGAGGTTCCCTTGAGCAAGGTACCGTCCCACTAAGCTGCTCCCCAGGCGCTGTTGGTAGCTGCCCGCTGCTCCACGTGTGCACGTGTGATGAGTTGAATGCAGAGGTCACATGTCATTGTGGTGCTTGAGGGTGTCCGCAATGACAAATAGTCACTTTCACAGTCAAGAGGAGAACAAAAAATGAAAGGAAGGTTTCCACCAAGAAGGGGGGGCCTCGACAGAGACATGGAGAGAGAGTCAACACAGAGGAACAGCTACAAAAGTCTATAATCACTCTGTACTGTCCTAAAAAAAAAACCAGTTTGACCAGTCAGTCACACCACTTGGTGTTCCAGAAGTTTCAGGAAGACGCTGGTGCCACTATTTCTGCCTGAATCACTGTGACAGGTTTTACGGCATCGTGTGAAGGCCCAGAGGCCCTTGGTTCCCGGACAGTGTAAGGCCTAAAAAGCTAAAGCAGCAGTATTAAAGAGAGAGTTCAGAAAATCATATGCTTTAGGGCCTGGAACAGTTGGGGTCACCGGCCTAAGAAAATGTGGGTAAACTGACGGAACCATCATAAACATATATATTTTGTTCGTAAAACTCCAAAATGGTGTTAGACTCTAACAAAGCCCTTAGCCTTTGTTGCCTCAAACTGGCACAAATGAAAACTGTCTCAAGTTTTACTGAATACTAATGTAAAATATGTGTGGATTGAAATACTGAAAAATCTATATTTATTAATAACATTAATTTAGTCATGAATTAATGATATGCACTTTTGACGGAATTGCTTGTTTTAACAGGTTATGGGTATGTAATAAAATAAAATAAAATAAATTACAATAAAAAATAAAATAAAATTAAATTAAATTAAATTAAATTACATTACATTATATTAAATTAAGTACAATAAAATTAAATTAAATTAAATACAGCACAGCAAAATAAAATAAAATAAAATTAAAAATTATTAAAAGTTACACCATGCTTTTGTTATCAGTACAGAAACCTAAGGCTTAAATGTAAAGACCAGAGAGTTAGCACTGATACTAGTGTAGTGAAGCTACAAACAGGAAGCTTTGCAACACAAGGTCTTTTTCTCCCCTCTTGTTTGACATTGTCAGGCAGTGAAGGGTTCTGGTGACTGACGGTGTGCTGCTTATTCCTGCTTTGTTGCCTTGGATGCGTCTTAATATGGAAATGATTACCCTTTCCCAGGAGAGCGCTCCTCTAGCACCGGAGCACCACTGCACACGCCTTGTGCACCACTCCACTCCACACTCCACAAAACCAGCTTCAGGGACCATGGACGCTGTGGCAGTATTTTTAGCAATTGTCATCCTCACGTTGCCTTTTTTCTCCCTCTGACAAACAATAAGACCTTTAGCAGTTAATATAGTGCAGGAGCAAGGAGCACAAACACAAACAGCACCCAGATACAAACACGTGCACAAGCACAGTCACATATCCAGAGGCGATCGCTGGATGTTATGAATTTGCGCATTTATTAAAATATTTGAGCAATGAAGTAAACAGCAGGATATAAACATTTACATCACTGGTGTGGTGGAGACTATTTATACCCTCTTTCCTTAGAGTGTGACTCTCTATGATGTACAATACATACATACACACACACACACACACACACACACACACACACACATATATATATATATATATATAAGAGTAGATTAGAGTAGATTAGATTAGAGTAGAATACAGTAGATTAGAGTAGAATAGAGTAAATTAGAGTAGAATACAGTAGATTAGAGTAGATTCAATTATAGTAGAATAGAGCAGATTAGATTAGTGTCGAATAGAGTAGATTAGAGTAAATTAAATTAGATTAAATTAGAGTAGAATAGAGTGGATTAGATTAGATTAGATTAGATTAGATTAGATAAGAGTAGAGTAGAGTAGATTAGATTAGATCAGAGTAGAGTAGATTACATTAGAGTAGAGTAGAGAAGAGTAGAGTAGATTAGATTAGATCAGAGTAGAGTAGATTAGAATAGAATAGAGTAGATTAGAGTAGAATAGAGTAGATTAGATTAGAGTAGATTAGATTAGAGTAGATTAGATTAGAGTAGATTAGATTAGAATAGATTAGATTAGATTAGATTAGAGTAGATTAGAGTAGATTAGATTAAAGTAGATTAGATTAGATTAGAATAGAGTAGATTAGATTAGATTAGAGTAGAATAGAGTAGATTAGATTAGAGTAGAATAGAGTAGATTAGATTAGATTACAGTAGAATAGAATAGATTAGATTAGATTAGATTAGAGTAGAATAGAGTAGATTAGATTAGAGTAGATTAGATTAGAATAGAGTCGATTAGATTAGAGTAGAATACAGTAGATTAGATTAGAGTTGATTAGATTAGAATTAAATACAGTAGATTAGATTAGAGTAGAATACAGTAGATTAGAGTAGATTAGATTAGAGTTGATTAGATTAGTGTAGAATAGAGTAGATTAGAGTAAATTAAATTAGATTAAATTAGAGTAGAATAGAGTAGATTAGATTAGATTAGATAAGAGTAGAGTGGAGTAGATTAGATTAGAGTAGAATAGAGTAGATTAGATTACAGTAGAGTAGAGTAGAGTAGATTAGATCAG
>JBBPDA010108834.1:0-10797 GCA_037974385.1 Arnoldichthys spilopterus | reverse complement strand
AAGTTATTTTTGTGACCATTTTGAGTTTTTCTTTCATTGACTGAAGGGTACCAACAATTTTGTCCATGTGTGTAGTTCACGAACACTAGAATGAGGGGTTGGGTAATAGTCAAATTGTAAAAAAATCACGAGATTTAATAATAAAACACATAAATTACAACATTTAGTTTTTCTGAGCTTTGAGACGTTTCTACTGACAAAAATCAGGAGATGGCCGTGTAAAAAAAATGACTTCATGATCATTTAACATTCCATCCTCTTTATTCCACTTTTTATAAGTTTTTTTACAATCTGCACTAAATCCAATGAAGCAGGGTTAGCCATGTTCGCTCTATAACGAAACGTGCAGTTGACCAGCATTCTTTCAGCTGTCTTTTGTCTTGCAGCCTTCAGCCACATACACAGAATCGAAAACAAAAAAACATTTAAATATTCTCCATTGATGCGGTGTTTGTGCTGAAGACGACAGCTTCTTGTGGCGTCACCAGCTACATCAAGGGGAAACTAACTGCAGTGGATTAAAAACAAAGTAAAAAGTGATTAGTCATGGTGAGTCAAGTCGAGACCGAACTATGCACGGAAAAACCTTTGTGGCTCCTTGTTTTTTTTTATGTGAATGTGTTTTTTGGGGGGGTTAAACACCAATCACCCATACCATTATGACCACTTACAGGTACATTGAAATCTAGTATTCCATGACGACGACACTGTCAGAGGAGTGGGATATATTAGGCAGCAAGTGAAGTCAGTTCCTGAAGTTGATGTGCTGGAAGCAGGAAAAACGAGCGAGCGTAAGGATCTGAGCCCTTTTGACAAGGGCCTTATTGTGACCTTCTAGACAACGGACTCGGAGCATCTCCAGAACGGCAGGTCTTGTGGAGTGTTCCAGGTTTGCAGTAGTTAGGTACATGATTCAAGGAAAGCCAACAGATGAGTCAGTGACCAGGCCCTGGGCATCCAAGGCTCATTGATTGCATGTGGGGAGTGAAGGCTAGCCTGTCTGGTCTGATCCCACATAAGAGCTACTGTGGTTTAAAACGTGAATGCTGACTGATAGAAAGGGGTCAGAACACACAGTGCACCCCGGACAGAGCTGTTTCAGCAGATTGAGGGGAACCTACTTAACATTAGGCAGGTGGTTAATGTTATGGCGGATGGGTCAACACACAAACACACATCCTGAGCCTTTTGCCAACATTGCATTCTGTTGCAGTCAGTACAAATCAATGGCAAGCACAAAGCAGCACATCTGACCGACAGCGTAATCGGAGTTTATAGAGAGGAATTGAGGGTGACAAGGGTTAGATCCAAGCTCCGCAACTCTGTACGACAAATGCCAGAGACCACTAATCTATTTGCCGTTGCTCTGGTCAAATCAAATTATGAGACAGTAATCAAAGGAGAAATCTCTTGGAGAGCTGCACTGATGCCATAGATGCTTTTGTTCATTGCATGGGCCTGACAGAGGGAAAAAAAAACCATTTCATTTCATTTTCCCAAGCTAATTTCATTTCGAGACTCGAGGCTCCAGATGCTTACAAAGCATTTTTGGTCTCATGCACCGCCCAGAGGCCAGAACAGCTTAGAGATGTTCCTGCCCTAATATAGTATCAACAAATGAGTTGAATCAGGAGTGTTTGGTCAGGAAAATCACCAACGTCGCTCCTGTAATGGATGGGCCTTGGTAAGAATAGACAGACATGTTATGGGCTCTCACAATGCAGCAAAATTACAACTATAAAACAATTATGGTCAGCAAAGATGATCATTTCCCTTACAGAAAATAGCCCCTCCTAAATGAAAATCATCAGACAGAAGCCTACAATGGTATGTATCTGCTGCTAAATCTCTCTGCGGCTTTGGCGTGGCCTTAACATTTTCATTCTGGTCGGCACAGACCCAACAGGAAGCAAAGAGGCAAGGAAAGAAAGGACTGAGCTCTCTCGCCATCACCTACACAGAAGCCAGCGGTGCTATGAATAGAAAACAATAAAGGACATTATACGACACTAGAGATAAGAATAAAGGAAACCCTCTGAATGGAAGCACATCTGGTCAGACCATTTCTCTGCAGTGGCTGCAGTGAAAGCAAGTCACTGCTGCCATTTAAACCCAGCGGAATCGGTCGCGTCCATGGAGATGGTGGCAAAACAATACCTGCAGTAGAGCAGTCAAAGCAAAGCGACGTATGCCTCCCTAGTAAATGTGTTTAAGGATCAATTCATATGGATGTACATCATGAGCTTCATCACAATTCGATCCAATCCTTTTAGCCAGTGATTCGATACGTTTTTGATACCTCAAAATTTGAATCGTTTCGATGCGATTAATTTCAATGTGATTAGTTTCGATGCGATTCGTTTTGTTGCGATTCCCTTTGATGTGATTCATTTCGATGCGATTCGTTCTGATGTTATTCGTTCTGATGCGATTCATTCTGATGCGATTCGGTTTGATGCGATTCGGTTTGATGCGATTCGTTCTGATGCGATTCGTTCTGATGCAATCCTCTTCGGTGCGCTTCGGTTCACTAAGATTCAGTTGATTCAGTTCAATACGGAGTTCTGCAGTCAGCATGAAATATAGTGAAAATTCACAAATCAGCTACATTTCCATCATCTGTCACATGCAAACAAATTATAATCTGAACATTTTAGGTAAAATTTAAGGTCAAATACAGCAGTGTAGCCATAAGTAAAGGCAGCTTCTCCGTAAAAAACACTGCTCACAGTAAAATAGATTTTTTTTTTTTATAGGTGACATCGATACATCAGATCAGGCGCTATTTTGGTCGACACATCGATACGGACCGATTCATTTTTACACCCCTACAAATGAACATCAACAAAATGTGCTTTACTGCACATCATGTGGTCGAGACGGATAATTTAACTGTGCATGCAACACAAAAACAGAGGAACCAAAGTAAAAGAAAAGTCTGTGATAAGCAGATTAAATGGTGTCATTGCAATTACCTTAGAAGCTTTTTGTTCTCAGAGGAGAACCTTTAATACCTCAAATGACAATGTGAAGCTCTGTTCTGCACAAATCTGACTCCCTCAAAGCCTTGTGATGCAACTCAACACAGTGCAAACTCCAGAGAGATCGGTTTTGCTTCCAGAGATACTAAATAAAGCTGGAAGAACTGAACTGAAAGCTGATACAGCAGATATCACAGCGTTAATGCTAGCAGTGTAGAGCCACGTCTAGTTCTCTACATCACTACCTGGTGTCATAATGGCTGTGCAGTAGAGTCTTGTATACTGTAATAAACATTCATTCGCATCTGTTCTTAGATTTTTGATGTTGTACTGAGATTTCCGAGTGCCCTCTGGCCAGAATTTAAAATCCACCATCACCACGTGTTGTATATACAAGGTCTGTCTGGAAAAATTCCAGCCATTGTGGATATTATGAGAACGGTTTGTGCAGCATCGATGTAACCTGGCATCCAAGGAGAGTGGACTGGAATGCGCATGTGTGGACAATGACAGTGGGGGGCACTGAGTGAGTGTGTGTACTGTGTGGCCGTCGCATTGAAAATGACAGAGTGAGTAGAGTTATAATCTGCATCCAATTGTGTGGTCCACCTTCAGGAAGGCCTGCAACAAGCAAAACACTTGAGAATGTCGAGCGTGTATGAGCTGCAAACAATGAAGATCGGCATCACTGTCCTACGTTCAATGTTTCTTGCATCTTCTTGAATAAACAATCTATTATAATAAATTAATATAAATAGAATATAAATATGAATATAATATTACATAAAACAACATGAATATTGTATATAATAATAAATAATAATATGAATATTTAATAGGGTTAGGGCAGTGGAGGCCTTGTGGTTAGGACATTACGCTTGGGAACTGAAGGTCGCTGGTTTAAGTCCCGGCCCGGGCACTACTGAGGTACCCTTGAGCAAGGTACCGTCCCACTACACTGCTCCATGTCTTGGAAGTCGCTTTGGATAAAAGCGTCAGCCAAATGAAGAAATGTAAAAGTAATGCAATAATAAATATATAAATATTCATAAAATAAAATATAATAATATTACTATTAAACATAACATGTTCTGATCTATTTGTCATGTTACTTGCCTATACACTTTCCAGACAAACCCTGTATGCACACTTGCCTCTAAAGAGTCAGATATTCTGGTTTAAATACTAGGAACCATCTCTTCAGATCACGTATCTCGAAGGTGGAAGCCATATTTAAGTGTTCAGTGATTTTCTGCATTCCTGCCATATCACACACTTCTGAAAGCAACGGATATTACACACTTTCATTGCACAAACATTTTAAACACATCACACGAGAATAAAACACCTTTTCGGAGGCAAACATAGACTATCGTTCAAGAATCGCAGTTCTCCAGGAAAAAGCCTTACATAATGTCAGCAGACTTCTACACACTCGCCTGCATGACTGTTTGTTTTGAGCCACGAGCAGAACTCTCTCCCTGACACCATCTGCTCCCTGTGTAAACTGCAGATTAGGGTTGCGGCTCCCCAGCTAATACCAACAGCTCTCAGACCCTCGGGGAATTGAACCCAGAGCCCTTGTGTACCAGCGCTTATCCAAAAAGTTAAGGAAAAAAGAAAGAAAGAAAGAAAAAAGGAACAAAATGTCATAATAGCTGTAATTTCACACTGGTCCAGGAACGATCAGTTCTAAGAAACGTGACGATTGAGGATACTCCGTTGAACGGGTCCAGAGGTCATTACCAATCAGCTAGAATGATTACAAGATGTATGGCTGCAGCTTGTGCAGTGAATAAAGAAGCTTTTCTTCCCCACCCCTTCACATATCACTCAGCATTAGGACGGTGAGTACCAAACCTTCCGACACTGAGAACACGCTACACTGCATATACACGTACCACACTGTTTTGAAAACAGAAGCTAAAGTAGGCAGTGGGCAGTGGTGGCCTAGTGCTTAGGACACTGCCTTTGGGACCTGAAGGTCTGAGGCTCCCTTGAGCAAGGTACTGTCCCACTACACTGCTCCCCGGGCGCTGTTGGTAGCTGCCTGCTGCTCTACGTGTGATGGGTTGAATGCCAGGGTGGTGCTTGAGTGTGTTCACAATGACAAATAGTCACTTTCACTAAAGTCACTGCACAATATAGTGGGTAGAACATCATGTAAGAATTAGCCTGGGTTTTACACTACTCAAGATACACGGAGCCCCAGTGCCAGAGGAACTGTTCATCATAAGCAGGTGGGCAGAAAAAAAATGGGGGAGGTAGTTTGAGATACATTTTATATTACATTGCACTTCATTTCCACCTGCTCTAGTCCCACAATGTCTACAGCAGGGCACTCATTGTCCTACCACTTTCATAGCTACAGTGCAATACATCGCAATAACAAGACTGTGTACACACGGACAAGAACTCAGGCTTTACATAAACCCAACCGACCAACACCCTTCCCTATAAAGCCTGCATCTGCACAGTCACAGTCTATACCCCAGTGAGGCTCACATCATTCCCACACCTGAGCTCAGCAACGTACAAAACAAAGTCTATGGGGGGAAAATACCAACATTTTTTGAAAACCTAAAACACTTGAGCATCCTAAGCTAAAAACTACTGACGCGGCAGAGATGAAAACATTTTTATAGACCAATTATAATCTCACCTTTTATGATTCAAAATATATCCACAGCCTAAGACTGAGGTAAGCAGTGATTACAGTGCTAAGAAAATAATGCAGGGTGTGGGTAAGACTACCTTGCACTTTCAGAAAGAGACCATAGAAATGTAACGCTGCACATTAAATGTATCTTCAAGCATCCATACCAAGGAACATCCGTATTTTTTTTAACACAGTGAGTAAGATGTAGTTATGACAACACTATTCAACCCTAAAATGTTCACTTCTCATCCCATACAGTCCATATATTGCCTAAACTGCAAAAACAACCTGGTTTCAATCATTGTTTTGGTGATGTCACAAAAAACAGCTATTTATATACCCATCATTATTGCCTACAGTAGTTTAGCCTTGCCAGTTCACGATTAAGTCATTAAGACTAATCTGTATGACGCAAGGTACAATCCATGGTAGGCAACAGAAATTCAAGCAATTTACATACATCACTTTTAAAGACACAGCAACAAAGGCAACCTGTTCAAATCTAATGGACAAAGAAAGCTGAATACTAAATTACTGGAGGAGTGGTTTGGTCTCTGAGCTGTTTTTAAGCCTATTAGCTATCTGATGACCTGATCAACCTGGTACTAGTTGTTGTCGGTTTCTTACTTGTTTCTTACTTCTACCAATACATTCAGCCATTTGTGAACAGTATTGACAAACAAGATACCCTTCAGAGCACTCATCTCTTCCGCTATAAACACTGAGCTACTGGAAATAAGAAGAGGCTTAGTTTTACTGCAAGCTCTCCAGAGTCTGGAGACAGATGTGGAGCACATCACCACCAACTTTACTAAGTTCTTCATAGTTTAAGCCAGGGTTGTCCAACTCCAATCTTGTCCAACAGTTTAGTGATTTTCCTGCTCAAACACACCATGTCCATTAACAGCACAATTCATATTACGCAGTTCCACTCCACTGTTAAGACCAAAGGCTTAAACCAGGTAATCCAAACTTCCTGGAGGGCCGGTGTCCAGCACAGTTTGGTAGTTCCCCTCCTCATAACACACTCACTACACCTGGCAATGAACAGGTGAGCTGAACCAGGTGTGTTTGAGCAGGGAAATCACCAAACTGTTGGACACCGGCCCTCCAAGATTGGAGTTGGACAACCCTGGCTTAAACTATGAAGAACTTATTAAAGTTGGTGGTGATGTGTGACTTTAACCTCTACCAATCTTCTGCAAAGTAACTTGCATAGAAAATATATTTTGAGATGTTTGGTCTTCGTATATTTGCCATTTTTAACAGCTTTAACCGACCACAAGTACTGATGTGCCAAATATAATTCACACCATGACAATGGAGTGCCTGAGGTTGTGCAAGACTCTGGAGAGCTTGCAGTAAAACTAAGCCTCTTCTTATTTCCAGTAGCTCAGTGTTTATAGCGGAAGAGAGGAGTGCTCTGAAGGGTATCTTGTTTGTCAATAATGGTCACAGTAAGGCTGGGAACGACCTAAAATACTCCTGCAAAATACCGGGACTGTAGCCAAACAGAGATTTCACATGGAAACTGTGCTCCCTGAAGAAGCTCAGATACAGCTGTTCTCTTGTGGTTTTGGTTTCATTGCCTCCAGCATCCACATGGTGGTGGTGGGTGGTGCTCTTTCTACTGATCTAAGACCAGTTTGGCTGTTTTGGGATTCGGGGTACAAGATGTTGATTTTGCACTAAAAGTTAAGTTTCCTCTCTTGCTGCTTTTTTGCTAATTTTAAGCAAAATGCAGATCTCATGAAGGTTTTCAAAGGGAGCCCTGGCGGTTAAGACTTGTGTGCCTTTATATGGTGAACTTGTCCAGTACTTCTAAAATACAACGTACAAACCAAAAGCATGGCTGTAACTACCTGTGGGTACACTGAGGTCTGGCCCTCAGTAGCTTCTGATGGTTTTCCCCATTTGACACCAGTCATGACATTCAATGTGGAATAGTGACAACTTGATATTGCAGTAGGTACGGCTTTAAGCTGTTAGGCAGTAAGGTTAGCATCCAACCCATTAACTCATTTAGCAGGGACATGACACCTTCTCCATCAACTTCAGAGCTGCCTATAGATTTACTTGGCAGTGTTGGCCTAGTGGTTAGGACGCTGCCTTTGGGACCTGAAGGTCGCAGGTTCGAGTACTACCTTGAGCAAGGTACCGTCCCCGGGCGCTCTTGGTAGCTGCCCGCTGCTCCACGTGTGAGTTGTGGAGCTTGAGTGTGTTCTTAATGACAAAGTTTCTCTTCACTTTCACTTGCCCAGTAAATCTACGTACCCAGAGTGATGTCATACTATTTACATATACAAATATGCCAATGAGGGGCTTAAGGGATTACGGTTATAAACCTGAGACCTAGCTGATCTGTGTGTTGCTTGATGTAAACGACATATTTTGATTGTATTGGACATCGTACACCACACTGCAGTTTCAACAGTCAAGTAACCTTAGAGATCTTTACACATGGAACTGGTTTTGACTGATCTACTGGATCCACACTGCCATGATAAAGCTGTAGATGAATGACTGCAATGGAAATTCAAAAGCTTGGCTCCATATTTAACCTCCTTCCACTGGGACCCAACCTGCACATGACACCAATTACTGAGAGGACTCCAGAGACATCATCTAATAGCTCTAAAGAATATGAACCACTTAGTAGTGCACTATACAGTTGCGAAGAACGACACTAATGTCTCTCTATTAATGTAACGCATGTCACATACTGGGTACCTGTACCTTTGATCAAAGGAGAGGCAAACCGTCCTAATACAGAACCACTGCTTAGAGGAGATAATGTGGAGCGTCTTGCTTTAACATGGCAACGCATGGATTTTGGCTTTAAGAGGCAGAATAAAATGATTAGGTTGATTAATCAGAGATCTGAGATTCTCTTACAGAATCCAAAATCCTTAGTGGCATGAGCTTGATGTGATGCATGCAGAAGAGGCAAACTCATTTGCTACAATGTGTTCAGAGGTTTTTCCCATTATCAGACTAAATCAAGCCACAGAAGCTGAGGTGCTCACACATGAAAGCAGATCACATATGAGGCTCATGGAGACACAATAGATGAGACATGCTGGCTCTGATTTACGTTGCTCTCTTACGTTTAAGAACAACAGCAGCAGCATCCAGTCAGCAGCGTTCGCAGAATCTGTGACTGAAATCTTGCTGAACGTGAATGAGATCTGATGATTTCAGGAAAATGCTCCACTTCGCGTAAAATAACACACATTTATTGCTGACAGCCTCTTTCCAAATAGCAGCTCGAAGCCCAAAACAGGCCTAAAAAATTAAACCGACATGCCGATTGTCTCAAAGACCCTTCTGTCCTCAAACAATGCCGAAGCAAGGTGTACATTATTATTGTTAAATATGCGCGTTTTGTTTCCCACACGTTTTCCCCAAAGATCCTGGCTACCGCGTTGAGATCGGCCACCGATTGGCTGTTTGCTTGCGAATGTGAACTACTAGCCAATTGTAGCGCAGATGGCGGGTTACTTTTGGCTAATCACGATGTAAGAAAGGCGGGACTTGTAGCAATACGGGTGGGAAACGAGACGTGCTCAGGGGTTCCAGAGTCTCCTTCTGCTATGGCAACCGCAGTGCTAGTTACCAGCGGGCAGGTGTGTGCGAGACGGTCTCGCCGTTTAGCTGTTAGCGAAGCATTCACACAAACGACTAATTACTCACAGCAGTACAAGAGGACAAAGGGCACATAATCCAACTAAACCGTTTCGTAGCTCACAAACGAGTGGGTTTGGCAGTTAATTCGCAGTAAGTTGGTGTGAACGTGCGAACATGACGCCAATTTTGCCAGAAAGCGTTACTTATGTAGCCGTAAGCTAAAAAAAACCCAGGTCTACACACAGATAAAATTGGGACAATAGAGTAAAATGTCGTTAGGAAAACTTTAAAAAATGCGTACTTACTTCACAGGCATGTATTTCCCAACTTGTCACTCTTGCTTCATGGCTCAGACAACTGTTAAAACATGGTTAAACAACGAGTATTGTATCAGTCGACGTCTGCGCGCCCTCTGCTGAAGTGCAACCTTCGTTCAAAGCAAATGTGTACACATGTATCTCTGAACGATACGAACTGGTGCGACGTTCAGCCCGTCCAGACGTGGCTTTCACCACTCGGGATGAACAGCGAATGAGCTCGGCTCTGTTGGATTGAGGTAGCACACTCTCTCCGCCTCACCTTTTCCATAGGGCGCGGTGTTAGCGCCCTCTAGCGGCGAGCATGATCACTACCCGCCTGAGCGATCGCCACCATGGGCGAAGACAGAAGAAGCGAGGGGGGGGGGCGTTGCTTATTACCATAATTGCTGGCATTCCTAGACAAGAAAAGGATACAATAGAAAGATCTTCACGTCAAATGCACAAAAAAATCACTTATGCATCCTTGTTTCACTGGGTTCTAACATTAAGTAAGTGAAAGTGAGAAATGTTCATTGCAAATACCATTGATCACACAAAGTGCACCACAACTAAGTGTGATCTCTGCATTGAGCCCATCCCACGTGCACTAGCGCGTAGCTATCAGCAGCGCCTGGAGAGCAATGTAGAGGGACAGTACATTGCTTAAGTGGTACCTGGGCTTGGATTTGAACCCATGACCTTCTGTTCACAAGGGCAAGGTCCTTACCACTAGGCCACACCTGCCCATAATGTGCCAAAGTTCTTTATTTATCTAAAATACTGAAAAAAGTCAGAGCACTGCAAGAACTTAAAGGCCCCTGACTTTCATAAACCACACAATGGATAGATGAGGGAGGAAAAAGAAAGCTGGAGATGTGGTACATCCAGTATTTTGCGCCGACTCACAGTGAGGAGTGTTATTTGCCAAGACTCGAAGCTTTGCGATTAGAAAGGTTGTGCTCTTACTGTACTGTAAAAATGTAAACACCTGGAACTGACCAGACTTTACTGGGAACCTCAATTAGAACTGGGGGACAGGGTCAAAATTGTAATTTTTTGAGCTACAAGCCCAGACCAGCAAAACTAGCTCCACTTCAGTATGGATTATCCTTATGGATTCTGGACTACTGCAACTCTCTCCTTGCTGGTCTTCTTCTGAAGGCCACAAGACCTTTACAGCTAATACAGAATGCAGCAGCTCGCCTGGTCTTTAACACACCCAAATTCTCTC
>JBBPDA010108833.1:0-33933 GCA_037974385.1 Arnoldichthys spilopterus | reverse complement strand
CACCTCTGAATGGCTGAAGAAAAACAAAATGAAGACTTTGGAGTGGCCTAGTCAAAGTCCTGACCTGAATCCTATTGAGATGCTGTGGCATTACCTTAAAAAGGTGCTTCATGCTAGAAAACCCTCAAAAAAGCTCAATTACAACAATTCTGCAAAGATAAGTGGGCCAAAATTCCTCCAGAGCGCTGTAAAAGACTTGTTGCAAGTTATTATATATAAGTTATTCCTGCTAAGGGTGGCTCAACCAGTAATTAGGGTCAGGGGGCAATTACTTTTTCACACGGGGCCATGTAGGTTTGGATTTTTTTAAATAATAATAAAAAACATCATTAAAAAACTGCATTTTGTGTTTATTTGTGTTATCTTTGACTAATAGTTAAATGTGTTTGATGATCAGAAACATTTTGTGTAACAAACATGCAAAAGAATAAGAAATCAAGAAGGGGGCACATAGTTTTTCACACCACTGTATATGCTACTATATGCATAAATATACTACTGTGAAACATCCTATGATTACTATAGTTAAATAATACCAAATAAGTGTCAGTGTCAGAAATAGGGGCTATAATTAATTTAAAAGACTGTGTTCTACTGGCATCTGCCATTATTTTTAGACTTTTATTAAAACTTTATAATATCTGATCTGCAAAATAAGAACTCAAAATTTTCAGTCAGACACAATTTTACAGAGAGAGATGGATAGAGAGACTCTTTGTCCTTCCCCTGGGAAATAAGAGCATTTAGTGAGAATCAATAGAGCATTTTCATTTCCAAAACAAATCAATAACAGATAAGCTTTAAAAGGGTAACAAAAAACATATCAATACTTGACACATAGATTAACTGACTACTGAACTTTTCTGAGCACTTTAATGCATGGCTATATCACTGTTTTAGGTTAAGTGGTAGTGGCCATTTGTAGCACAGAAAGAATAACATAAATCTTTTTACACAGATATGTTTACTGGAATTGGTCACATAATGTTCTGAATTGACGTACAGTGAGCATAAAACACATTCAACCATTTGTTCATTCATTCACTGATTTTCTGAGTTGCTTATCTTAATCAGGAACATGGTGGAGCCCATCCCAGTGCTTACAGAGCAAAAAGTAGACACCCTGGAAAGGTCACCAGTCAGTTGCAGTTTCACCATTCATCTGCTCAATTTTTCACAAATACACCTAATCCCACAAGTTGGGAGCCAACTAAATTTTTTTTGTGATGTATCCAGAGCTTAGTAAGAGCCGAAACGTAATCTACAAATGTATAATTGACTGAACTTCCACAATGTAACAAGGAATTGATAGATTATTTGTTACTTAGATACATTATGATAAATTGTTTATTGTCTATGACTTTGATTTTAGTTAAATCTGTATAACTTTTGCTACCCAATACAAAGTTAATTAACTAACATGCTGGCAATAAATAGACTGCTTAGCATTAGTATTTTTGTAACCTTTTACATATGATTAGCAGCTGGATTACCTTTTAATTTACATGAGTAAAATAGGCAAACTTGAATAGATGGGAATATATCAGTCATTGCTCAGACAACCTTTCCTTTGCTAAAACTCACCCCTAAAAACTGTTTGATCAAAATTATGGATGCATCCCAAATTGTATACTGCCACAGTTTGTGTGTGATTTGGAATGCAGCTTATGTTTTATGTTTTGTTTATGCTTGAACCTAAAACAATCAAACATCAAAAGTGACAGATCTTCAACTGAAAATAAAGAATTTGCGGAAAAATCATGACCCGAAAAATGTATGCAACTTTCCTACTTACTAATCAATTTCCTAAGCTAGTCAATGTGCTTGGCAATGTGTTGAGACTGTTTAGTAGCACTTACATATGCAAGGATAGGATATATAAAGAATAGGAATCTTCTAAATAACACAAACTCTTCAAAACAGCCTGGTAAAGATATCTAGTCAGGCCTTGCAGAGACATTAAAAATCTAGTAAAAGTACTTATATCAAAACTAACATAACCAGCAAGAACATAAAGGTAAGGAGTAATCTGTGTACTGACACAAGTGGGGTAATACTATCCTTCCCACCTCTGCTTAATCATATATAAGTAATAAAAATAAAAATAATTAAAAACATTACCACTCATGCACCCTCAAAAATGCTAAATGTGTTTCTCTTGCCATGATAAGAGTGATATGTTTCTTGGCTTCAAGACAAAGTTAGGCTACATGCTGACCTTTCTACTTTTTCTTCTAAGTAAAATAAAATAAATAATTAATACTAACACAATAACAAGAAGAAACAGAATTCATCATAAAGACTGAGCTGTCCACATTTGCTTTGACATTTTCTTTCTTTGGAATACAGCTATACCAAGAACTACAAAAGCACAACTAGGATATAAACCTGAATGCCAGTTCTAGATAAAACACTTGCCTTTACTTCTCAGGACTAAAAACTTAATGATTTTTAAATGTTTATTAAAATAGAATTACAAAGCAGTGAGAATGACAAAGCCATATATGCTCTTTTTGTAAAAGATAAAAATATACATACAGAAGAAGGAATTGAAAGTTAAATAATGTTACAACATTACTTATTTTGTCAAGACACAGAGTCAGGGCTTGCCTACACTTGTCTCAGTGCTGATCCTGAATAATTGTGAAATTCTGGCACAGTTGCAATTTCCCATTTGTGTATGCTGAAAGCATGGGGCAAGTTTTTCATCCATGAACTGAGGCTAGTCTTGGACTAAACTGTCAATGGATAGACAGAACTGAAAGTGTATTTTGTTTAGGCCTAGCCTTAATCTGTATTTGCGAAACTGACCTATGTTTATCTAATTTAATTCATTCAAATTTATTCAACTGGCAGACTTACTTGATTTATCATGTTCATATAAATGTGTGTTTGGTTGAACCCTCCAATTTTTTTTCCAGTTAAACCTTGTCATATCTACAACCCCCATTTCCATAAAATGTGAGATATTTTCCAAAATGCAATAAAAAACAAAAACTGATAAAGTACAAATAAAAGGTTTTCAATATTTTTTCAATAATTTAGAATTTGATAGCTGACCAAAAGTTGAGTTAGAGTGCACATTTAGGTAACACTGGTTTAGAAGATTCACATTAAACAGGCTAGTTGGTAGCAGGTGATCATGAATGGGAAAAAAAGTAGCATACATCAAAGGCTCAATATTTGCAAGCAAGGATGGGTCAAGACTTGCCTCTTTGTGCCAAAATTTGTGAGAGAATTGTTAGTCAATTCAAAAGAAACCTTATACAATAAAATTGTACATGGGAAAAGGAGTATATTGCCCTTAAATTTTTAAACTTTCCAGAGAATTCAGAGATCTCAGGGCAAGGTTGGAAACCACTGTTAAATGCCTATGATACTCAAGCCCTGAGATGACACTACCTAAGAGTTTGCTCATGCTCCTTTGACTAATATATTTGTTGCTGCATCAAGAAATGTAACTTGCAACTTTATTATGCAAGAAGAAAATGATACATCAACTCTATGGAGAAATGCCGGTTATGGAGAAACACAATCTGGGCCCAAACTCATCTCAGATTGACCAAAAGATTAAAATGTGAGTGTTATGAGTGAAAGGTGCAAATGCCAGTATCTGTGATGGTATGGTGGTGAATCAATGGGAGATTTGCATGTGTGTAAAGGTATTGACTCTAAGGCATTTAACAGGATTTAGCCATTAAGGCAAAATCTCTTCTTTGGACATTCCATGCAACCACAGACTGTTGAAAATGTCCAACTGCAAAACTACAATTAGTATCCTCAATTATTCTAGAATAATTATCCTCAATCCTGTAACCTTACCAGCAGTATTATTAATTAGGACTGTTTGTAGGTTCCTTAAACTAGTGGGGACACTAACCCCATATCCTTAGCAAAACCTGTGCTTATGAAAACAACAATTTTCAGTTTTTGCAGAGTTACGGTTCAACTGTAAAGTAAAGCCAAAGTAACAACACTCCCAACAGAGATGCTGTTCTCCAAATGTTGTATGAATTCTTTGAAAAGGAAATAAATAAAATACATAACAATGAAAAATGATGTACTGACTACAACCAATTTCCAGACATGGAAATGATTGTTCTTTATTGTTGGAATGACATTGTTTCATAAAACGTGTGAAAATACATTGAACAAACCTTAATTGCGTTCTATATGGACAGTTATAAGTGCTTTGCGTTCTATAGGAACAGTTACATGTGTGCAGTCTACTAAATTAAATTATGTCGCGTACAGAGTAGTTTTTATTTTTGTACGACTTGCTGTTTTTATTTTTTTTACTTGACACTGGCGCTTTTACTATTCACTGCAATTACTCCCTTCTGCTCTATACACAATTATTAAGCTGTCAGAGGGACTGACTACAGGCATGCAAATCAGAAGGGGTTTTAAATCAAAAGGAAAATATTATCAGTGTTAAAACATGAATAAATAAGCAAATATGAGCGTTTCATTGCTGTTCTCGCAATCACGAAAAGTAGTAAACGAAGTTAGCCTACTCACCCTTTCTTTCATATGCGGCAGAGTATGCCATGCTTAACAGGGCGACGGAGAAGACTCTTAGAACTCCAGGTGACATATTCCAAAAACGATGAGTATTTTCTTTTTAAAAAACCCCACAAGCTATAATCTGCGCTGCTGTTATACCTTTCGCATGTGTGCGCCGAGGGTGGGGGCAACAGTACAGAATGCGGTCGGTAGATAAACGCGGACTGCTGGTCGGTGGTATTTTTACAGGGCAGGCGTCACGTGTGCTAACTACAGAGGTGTAGCTACTAAAGGACAAGTCCAGTGTTACCTGTCATACTGCGTCGTGTTCTGGAAAAGACAAAACTAGCATGCTGTGGTAAATGCTTCATCATCTTTTTTGTTTTTAAAACGTAATGCCAGCTGCTACAATACAGAGTCTGTTTAATTAAGCTGTGGATATTTCATTAGCAATAGGGGAACCCACTCTGTTCAGCTTGAAATTTATTTTACCCGAAAAAAAAGTATTTAAGTGATTAGTAACTCAAACTGTCCTTTGTGTTCTCTTTCTGTTCGGTCATTTGGCTAAAAACTGACATGACAGTGTAATGCAGTCTAATCAATGAGCGAATATCAAAATAAATAAAAAGCCGCAATGCGCACATGACCATTACAAACAGTTGTGTTATTATGCATGAACGCCCCAGTTCCCTGTGCAGGGCACATTAACGTCGATTTGTTCTAAACTAAACGGAGCCATTAGCTTCCTAGAGACCGACTGTCTTTTACAGCTCACAGATTACCTCATGGCAATCAGTTGCTCAGTATGGGGAACTGCAGGGTGGTTGCCTGGCTTCGAAACCTCAAGTAAACGTGCAGCACATCAATGACAAATGAAATTCCCTGAAGCGGAATAAGGTGGGATGGTGATAAAGCTGCCATGGTATTGTTAGTTGTCGAAGCACGTGTTTATGAACCAATAGGTGGCGCCATTTACTTTGATAGAGACTATCATCAAAGCAGGCAGCAATTGGTTTTATTGTATGTGTCGTTACCCGAACTTTCGTTTAACCGGAAACCCGATTTGGACATTTATAATGTCCTTCTCAGTTTTAAAGGTTTTTATTATAGGATGTACGTGTGCATGTAACATGCCATTTTAATCAGCATAAGTATTTGCATGGTTTCACGATTGTTATTAGTGTACAGATCACATTTGCTGAGTAAATATGATAAATTCTCGTATTAGTACTATTTTTAGTAGTATTTTAATATAACATTTATTAGGGTATATTCCAAACATGCATCCAGTGAACCTATTTAACAAATTAAGTGTTCCAAAACATTATACCTGGAAGGACAGTGTATGATAGCATTTTGGAATGGTAATGACTAATGCTTAATTAATGTGGGCAGTGGTGGCCTAGTGGTTAGGTCACTGCCTTTGAGACCTGAAGGTCACAGGTTCGAGTCCTGGCCCGGGCACTACTGAGGTGCCCTTGAGCAAGGTACTGTCCCGCTGTGTGTATAAGCAAGTGTGTGTATAAGTAAGTTAATTTCCCCAATAAATAAAGTAAAATAAGATTTTTTCATTAAACATATTTACTACATATGAATATACATTTTAATCTGTTCTATGACCAACAACTGTCATTCACTAAACTTCTAACCATGTTGTAAAATACGACACAAAAGAGCAACGTGAAACAACACGGGAAAATATGTAAATGTCTGGTTAAAAATTAGAGTGTGAATAGTTTCAGCACATCAACACAGGACAAAACCAAGGGCCTGGTGGGAGAAAATGGCCTCACCCACTGTGGCTCTGTGGAAGTGGCTTGCTGTGAGTGGTAGTTTGTACAGTAAGTGTCAGCCAACAGTCATACCATGGTAACAGCAGAGAAACTGGTAATCGATAAGGTTACTGTGCAATGGGTGAACCACCACCTGGAAGCATTAGAAGGCATATATATATATATATATATAGTTTCTGAGTTGACTCGCTGGTATGGTGATCCAACTCATGGGTCTGGTTGTTCAATTTCCTGGTTTGGAGAATTGGGCTCTAATGGCTCACTGGTCTGGTCAGCCTCCCACATGGCTACGGCTGCTCACTGGCCTTGTCAATCTTCTACAGTGGCTCTGGCTGCTGTGGAACCAGCCCTGCTGAGTTGGAGCCCTTTAATGGCTCCCAAAATGTTTTCTCCCTCCAGGGGCAGCCTTCAACTCCTTGTCTATGCCCCAAGGCCGTTCTACTAGTCCAAACATCCTCTCCTCTCTCTTTTATTCTTTTTCTGTCCTTTCTTCCATTAGGCAAGCAGTATGAGTGGTCTGGCTGCCTTGTATTGTCGGGGCAAATTTGCTCTACAAAGAAGGAGGGGATACTCCTCCTATTGCTTATTTAAGCTTTATTAAGATAACCAAACCAGGAACTGAGAGTGAACAAGAAGACGAAAACAGATAATATGGGGAGAAACACAAAAGAAAAAGGGGACACAGACAACAATAACAACAATAATAAATATCTGTATGTATTACTTGTAGCCATATAACCATTAAACTGCTTGTGTGTGTGTGTGTGTGCGCATGTGGAGATAGGTATGTGTGTATATGGGTATGCATGTATGTGCATGTGAATGTGTGAGTGTGTACCGATTTGTTATTGGACGAGTAGGTAGTTGATGTAGGGGTGCAGTAGTACCCCTCCCCTCGGCCCAAATGCGCAAGCATCCAGAAACCCAGCAATCAAGAACCAAAAAACAGAGACATTCGGGCCAAGCAGTCCCCCCAAACAACAGTTCCAACTGTGCCCATGAGAATATCTTCCCGAACACCACGGTGGACACCAAACCACCCTACCAGGGAACCAGGCCTGGTTAAAATATACATATTTTATTGCTTTTTTGTGTGTGTGTTGACCAGAGGAGGATGGTTTCACTTTTGAGTTTTGGTTCCTCCCAAGGTTTTTCCCTCCTGCTTAGAAAGTTTTTTCTATTGCCTCTGTCACCTTTGGCTTGCTCATTATGGGCTTGGACTGAGACTTTGTTAAGCTGCTTTGTGACAAAATCTGTTTTTAAAAGTAATATATAAAAAATGAATTGATTGAACTGAGCTGTTGCTGCTCCTAGACAGCACAGCCTTTTCTGCTTTAAAATGCCGAAATGTTATGTTCTGACCTGTAACTTGTACTGACAGCATTACACTGAAAGTCACTGGAGACATCTTCAGTGTTCTACAGAGTTTATTCTACTACTACTGTTTGTCCATTGAGATTGTATGGTTGTATTATTCTGTGTGTGGCTGAAATATCCAAACATGCTAATTACAAGGTAACACCTAATTTTGATCATGCAGTGCGCCATTGATTTTATCTCGAAGGTGGTACATGGGTTTGACTGTTTATTGGTACAAGAAACATCAAGTCACCTAACCACATCATCTAACCAACATATACCAAGTCCGTTTGACTCTGTGTGCTGCGAACTATTGGAGTAGTTAACAGTACTTGTTAGCATCATTAGCCACATAGCTCAAACTAACTAGAAAAAAAGTTCAAACATACAGAGAGCATAAACAATTATTATTGTGTGTGACATATAAGAAAAACACTGCACCAGCATAAAATTATACATTGTATTTAACTTTAGATTGTCTTTAGATATCTTTAGGAGTGTACAGAAACACCTTGTTTTGCTAGAGAGAAGAAAATTCCACTAAACTTGTTATTGACTATGCAGGAAGACAATGACTTAAAACAAAATGCTTAGGTAACCAAGGAGCTCTTTGTCAGGTAAAAAGTCTCCTTGGTATGGACCTGCCTAGACAAACTGCTATATATTCAACAAAGTTCACATTTAACTTGTAAACTTCAAACGCTCCAGTATAACAATTATCTGACAATGTTCTGTCCAAAGGCTTGGTAAAGCAACTTTAGAAGTTTTAACGGAGATAGTGATGCCTTCTGGTTTACTGACAGTTGTGTGTGAAACGTGTGAAAATGTAATCTTTATATTCCTATTTATTCCTGTACTTGTTCATTTTAAATGACACAGGCTAATTAATATTATTAAAAACAGTTATTAACACATCCCTAAACATACATAAATAAAAGTAAACATGCTATAATTTACAATATTTCAGTATTTTTAATCTTTAATAAAAATCAACCGTTTTAAGTTAACAAAGCTTGTTTGTCTGCCTGCTTTGTGAATGCAGCATCCTTTAAATGTTTTTTTTTTCATAAAACTCTTTACCAAACAAATGGTAATAGTTCATGTATAGTAATCTATTGGATTGTATGGATGCAGAGATGGATGATAATACTGTTATATGGTTTTAAAGTTGATATGTAAAGAAAGTCCCAAAAAAGTTACAGGCTTTTGGGAACACAGGAATGCTGCAAGACTACTAACGTACCAAATGAAAGGTTTATCTAGTTTTTGTATTGTTTCTTCACTTGAGTGGGCAATAACCTAAGCCAGAGCAGTTACCATGGAGACAGTCAAACTTTGCCTGAGGAATATGAGTCAACTGCAGATCTCCCTGTGCACATAATCTGTTGTGCTTCAGAAAGGTATGTGTAGTTAATACAGTTGAGTTTTTGTAATATGTTTGTCTGTAATTTAAATTCAGATCTTTACAGGTATTTAAAGTTAACATGATTTGACTGTTAAAAATTGACTTTAACGGAAGGCTTCAAGAAAGTTTTTAAATAAATTAAAAGCACTGCATGAGTAATTTAGATTAATTTTTTCCTTCAGAAGGAAAACATGACCCATAAACATGGAATCTTTGGTCTTCTAAAGAGGCCCTTTTTTAAATGTTGATTAAGCATTTTTGGTCCCACAGAACATAGCAGCAGTGAGGATGTCACAAAAGGAGGCTCAGCCAATGGGAGATGAAGATCTAAACTCATCGTGCATGGAAGACATCTGTACAAATGATGAGTTTTCTGGTTTTGCCTCAAGTAAGGACATAGAGTCTGGAATTCAAGATCCAGAGAATTCCCCAGAGATGTATCAGTGCACCAAGGTTATGGAAGAAAGCCTGACAATTACAAAAGAAGTGGGGAGTATGGATAGCACAAATGCAGAGCAATCATTTGATCAGGATCTGGAGAAGGTAAAGCCACCACTTATCAACACACATCCAGGTATGTATGTATTCTAAATTTTATAAATATTTATACAATTTCCAGATATTACATGTATAATGACAGAAGTGTCAATCACAAGTAGCCTAACATACTGTTTCAGGTACAAACTCTGCTGTGAAAAAATAAAATTGCATGAATGAATTGTGAAGGGTACAAATGAATGTAGCTTGTTAAAGTATAATACAGTAGTATAGTATATTTACATTAATTTTCAAATAGTTTCATGCAATAATATGTGATACTATAAGGTATAAGGAACCATGACACTTTCATTGTACTATGTAAAAAGAATGTATATGAAAAAGAAGTAGATATGACAGAAATAATCTATTGTGCTACAGACATGAGTAGAAAAAGCAATTTGAAGAAACAAGTTCCATGTTAATTTTTTAAATATTTTTTATTACTATGCATTATTCTTTAGAATACTAAATAACATGAAAGTAATCACTGGTTTTGACTTACATAACATACAGTAAAGCACATCCCCTGGTTAGAGAGAGACAGAGAGAGAAAGAGAGAGAGAAATAGAGAGAAAGAGAGAGAGAGAGAGAGAGAGAGAGAGAGAGAGAGAGAAGAAAAATAAAAATAAAAAAGTTTCCACTCATAAGTTTATATTTTTTTTATCTAACCTACCAAGAACATAAAAACTAGCCTGTTGTCATCAAAGTTATTTGCTCTCTTTTCCCCTGCCATGTACAGTTCCATGGCCAGTCCCCTTCTTTGCCTTTAATGGTGATTAAAATTCTCATTTCAAGTGAGAAATGGTGGACATTTTCCAAAAATGTAAACTTTTATGAAACTTTTCTTTGTGAAAGGACTGCATTACTTCACCAATATGGCAGTTTTTTTTTACTGTGATGTAAATGTATACTACAAATGTTGCTATATTTACAAACCCCATTTCAGAGATATTTTCCATAATGCAATAAAAACACAAATCTGTGGTATATAGTTCAAATGAGCCTTTATTTAACTGATAAAAGTACAAAGAAAAGATTTTCAATACTTTACCGACCAATGTAATTGTATTTTGCAAATATACACAAATTTTGAATTTAATGACTGCAACACACTCAACAAAAGTAGGTACAGGGTTAAAATGGGATCGAAAAGTGCACAGAATTTTTAATTACCACTGGCATGGATGACTCCACATTAAGCAGGCTAATTGGTAGTAAGCAAGGGTATACAGGGTATCATGATTAGTTGTATTGGTTGTGGCTCACCCTTTGTGCCAAAAATTCATGAGAGAAGTGTTGGTCAACGCAAAGAAACATTTCTCAGATATAAGGTCTTAACATCTACAGAACAAAATATTGTGAAAAGATTCAAAGAATTCTCATCATAAAGGGGAAGGTTGGAAACCATTGAATGCATGTGATTTGAAATCGGAAATGAAAAGAAATCATCATGCTACTATGAAATGTGCAAAGTTTATTCAACTTAATTTTTTGTAGTATCTATTGCTCTGCCCAATTATTCCACTTAGAAACTTCATTGCACAAAATTCTAAGTTGATTTAAGTTAATATCATTTATAATATCAATTGCTTTATACAATCACTGCACTTAATATGTTAAGATAAAGTGGGTAACATTTTTTACTATTTAATTTTTGTTTCATTGTAAATCATTAAACTAGAGCATTTAAATTATAAAAACAAAAATACAATACACAATATATACTTTTTCTGTTTTATTTCAGTTTAGAATATTATAGTTCATAACATGACTTGCCTTGAAAGGTGCTTAAAAAACCCCCCCAATTATTTAAATAGATTTTGTCACCATAAGAACTAGCATTCTGTCAAAGAAATGAGTGCCTGGTGAGCATTACTTCTTCAGCAATTCTTCTTGAGACCGGCAACACAATAAAAAGGAAATTAGAAACAAGAAACTTAAAACATCAGAACACTATATTTATATATCCTTTATTTATATTTTAGGATTTTTACCCACTATATTTATATTTTATGTGCATTTTAAAACTTACTCTTATTTGAGTAACATTAAGGCCATATAATTGTTTATGTTTTGGTTTCTGATAAGCTAAGTAATATTACATTATGGTAATGAATATGGTCAATCTACTTGGACGATTTATATTACAATTACTTTGTCATGTGCATTTTCCCAGTGTAATTAAAAGTATGGCAGAATCTAAATTGCAGCTGATATGCCATTATCTTTATAATCAGCTCATTTTATTAGTACTGTTTCACATTCAACACTCAGTCCCTAACTAAATCACACACAGACATGGTGGACCTGCAGACACACTTGAGAGTGTGAAACACGCAATTAAAAAAGATGCATACTTGCTCTTTCTCATGCCACGTTGTATAACAATTCTTGACATTTTGCACAACTGTCGTGGATACATGACACGCGTCAAAGCAATACAAAGAGGCCCTATCATTATGTTGGGCTTGTTTTGGTGTTCATTTACTGACTGATATTAGAAATTGTACTTTCAGTTTGGCTCCAGACATGGCACTGAGTGTTTTCATGGAGCTATGTGAGATCTCACTATGGGGAAGGGTAGGTGTAAAGTCATGTAAAAAAAAATAAATTTTTTGAAAAATGCTATGTTTTCTGATCATTTTTATGGAAAAAGTAAGTGAACCCTTAAAATCGTACGTATCATACATTCAAGTTCATAAAATTAAAATCAGGGGTTCCAGTTTAGGTGCCAGTGACTACAAACTTGGGTAACTAGAACTTGTGTTCTTTTAACCTGACATTAACTTCCAGTTTTGCAAAGCGACCCTACCCTTCTCAGTGGTGCAAGCCACAGCATGTTCGCCTTTTAAACATGGCAGCGCGGGTTCGGGACCTGGGTGAGGGGAGGTGGTGTCTCTAAGCTTCCCTGCAATTGGGCCCATTCTGAAACTGAAGTGTCAGCGGCGAAGCTGGTGCTTTACAAAATGTTGCAAAGAATTTCTTTGCTTCAGCATCCAACTTAATGGAAGGTAACTTGAAAAGTTGCTTTATTTTGCAAAAAGTTCAAGTTTAGAAGATTCTTTGCTTTTCAGCACAACAATCAAGCATAATGCCAAAAACAACAAAGGAGTAATTGAACAACAAAAAAATGAATGTTCTACAATGGCTCAACTCAAAGTCCAGATCTAACTACAGTCAAGAATTTGTGGACCACTTTTTAAACATTCAGTCAACAAGCATCATCCAACAAACCTAAACAACCTGGTGCAAATCTCAGGACAGTCTGAGCACAAATTAAAAATCACTCCCAGACAGTTTGCAAAGCTGATTGGAACCTACCCAAACATACTTAAACCTGATATTGCTGCAAAAGATGGTTCTACCAAGTACTAGTCTGAAGGGGTTTGCATTTGTTTTATGCAAGCAGCACTTTTCAGTTTTATTTTTCTGTAGACAAACAAGGCATTTTCAGTTTTATTTGCAGTAAAATGTTAGCTTTAACAATATTTGTGTCATTTGTAATACAGGTTATTTATGGTGGATTTAATACTTTTGCAAGGCCTTTTATTTTTTTAATCTTCTTATGAGCAAGAAGAAATCTTTATATTGTGGAAAATGCCACAAAACAAATATACCCCAAAAATCCCAAAATAGAAAGTAGATGTTTGGTGCTATACTTCAGTTCTACGCTTTAATCATGTATTATAGTTCTCTTTCAATATTTTTTTAAGATTCATATTGGTAAAATATTTTATATCATAGCAATCATGTGTTCTTCAATGACTGATAGGTGTGAGTGGACACAGGAGAATAGGGGCACAAAAGGTTAAGTGCTCCACTCAGACAACAGTGTCAGCCATCACTTCCCCCATGGCTGTATCTACAGTGAGTATGCAAGTGAAAGCATTGTTAAATTCAGCCTGGATTTAATGATTAGCAAATACAAAACTATATACAGTAATGCTGTCCACTCAGGTTAATCACTTTCATTTGCAGGTGGTTCGGAAACGCTCTGTGGTGCTGTCTAATGAAGCAAGGAAGGAGATGGCAAAGCAGGCCAGAGCACTGAAAGATGATCGCAGAGCTATTTTAGATACCAGACACAAGTATCTAATTTCCAAAATTGCCTGTGGCATTGGCTTGATGGAAGCAGATGTAGAAGAGGCTCTTGTTTCAGATGATAAGGTGGGCATGGTGCATCTCTATGCTACTAAGACAATTTTCTCATTTAAATGAAATGCCACTTCAGGCAAGTTTTACTTACTGACCATGTCCATTTTCCATGATACATGTGTTAATTATTTCATTTTTATTACTTATTTATTTCCTTTATTACTGCATTAACTTTATTGATGCTAGGTTATTCAAACATTCATAGAAATAAAAAAATGCAAAAATGTTTTTCATCTTTACAGTTCGGAATGATTGAGGATTTCTTCTCTGTCCATGGACCAAAGAGATTGCTTTTCTACTATCAAGTAGTACAGGTGATTAATTATATTCCTTATGCTTAAATGAGTATATTTAGCTAAGGCCACTACATGGCCAAAACATCACAACTATTTTAAAAAGAGAAAAACATTTATTCAGCTCAAATAAAAAAACTGTAGTAAAAGAATGCAAAGGGGATTTACCACATGGTGGATCACTCCATAGAATATGTTCATGCTTGGTGCATGATGGTTTTGAGTGGAATTCCAACCTGTGAAGCCCCAGATGAACAGTTCTTATGCTGACATTGCTTCCAGAAGCAGTTACTTAGTAGTAAGCTTTGCACTGGGTAAATACTATAGGTTTGCTTTTCAGCACTATTCAAAAATATATAAAATTGTATTTTTTCCTCACTCTTTGCAGTACCATGAAAATATACCTTCCTGTACAGAGTCTCTTGGTACAAACTGTGGGCAGAAAAAACTATTCATCACAACAGACACCACAGAGGTACAAATGGAGATGAATTTTTTTATAATTTTTATTGTAGACAATGGAATAGAATACATTTTAGGATATTCTTAAACATTACATCACTTCATCATACACCTCCCTCCCACAAATTTAAGAAGGCTAGTACTAAAACTAGACAATAACTATTGTGTGACTAGTAATCCTGTATGTTTTTGTTGCTATGGAAAAAAATCTCCCCTATTTGTTCGAATCTACTACAGATCCTGAATGGCATTTGTTTGTTTTTCCTGCGGGACACAAATAAGGCCATAACAACCAGTAATGTATCACAGGTCAGTGAGGCCTCTTGGGATTTAACTAAGTACCTCTGAGGTGTTGCATTGATTCCTGTCATTTGACACATGGTTTTCTGTACAGGAGTTGAATTTTGGAATGCTCAACTGCGCAGATGGCAACATTTTGCACAGTGTAGAGAAACTTTTCACTCAAGTCATGTATCCTGCACTCCAGTCTCAAGAGGTAAGTCACAGAATATGATACAGTAGGCTTGACACTGCTTTGATGACAGAAAAGGTTCAAATATTACAAACATCATTTGCCGAAAAGTTTTTTTTTCCAAAGATGTGTGATATGTTAATTAATGTGAACCTTTATTTGACAAAGATTTTGTAAAATATACAAAATCAACAAAAAATATTGAAAATATTCAGTAGTTTTACTGACCAACTTAACTGAATTTTGCAAATATAAATAAGTTTAGAATTTGATGGCTACAACATATTCCACAAACACTGCAAAAGATGTATTTTTACTATTGTGTTATCAACTTTCCTTTTCTCACAGATTTTAGCACAACGTGGTGAGCCATGACCCATCCTTGCTTACAAAGACTGAGCTTGATAGATGCTACTTTTATACCCAGTCGGTATACGGTACCTCACCCAGTCTTCAAAACTGGTGTTACTAGAATATTCTGTGTACTGTTCAATTCTGGCCCAATTTTGTGTTGCAGCCATCAAAATAAATTCTAAATTTGTGTATATTACAATTGAATTGGTCAGTAGAACTATTCAAAATCTTTTCTTTGTACATTTGTCAGTTTAAAAAAAGGTTTACCTGAATAAACATATTACAGATTTTTGTTTTCAGTGCATTTGAGAAACAATACAACTGTTCTGGACATTTTTGTATTATAAAGTACATTTGAATACTAATATTTGTACATTTTTAGGAAACTGTGTGTTGACCTGATGTTGTGTACCTTCTCAATATTTTTTTTGACAAATGACCCACTTATTAGTCCTTTTCTGCATGGGAACTCTGCACGACACACATTTAGATAATATATTTTTTAGTAACATTCCTGCTATATTCTTCATTCAATTCATCCTCTTTTCCAGGATTGGGGTGTCATGAAGGAGGGCCAGAGGCACTCTCATGTTCAGGATTTCCTGGTCTCAGTAGATAAGTTTATATGCAGCCTCTCCACAGCTAGAAGAAACATGGAGCACAAGTTTCAGCTTTACAACATGATGTCTGCTCCAGACCTCAGCCACCTTCAGGAACCAGCAGACTACATCAATGCTGGTAAAAAGCTGCATAAGAAAGCCAATCAAAAATGCCTTTAGAAAAACTGACTGGAAGATAAAGAAAGACCGACTTTGCAGACAAGCTTTTGGAATATTGTAAAATGATTTGTAGAATATTTACACAATATGTCACATCTAATAAATAGTTTGTGAACAATACATTTGAATGTAATCATGCAGTACATATATTAATGTAATGAGCCAATAATAATGTCCCAGTTAGGGTCTATTGGAATGTGTCAATCAGAGCCCGTCAGATTATGCCTGACACATGATCTTATCATAATCACAATAAAATAGGCTAGCTAACAGTCAACATTACACACATGGGTAATGAACATACAGATTATTCTCAGAATATACTGTCTCCCAGAATATATTAGTCTTCTGTGTTGATCTTCAGGCTTCTTAATGCCTTTAGTGGCCAGTGCAATCTTACAGAAAGCACTAAAAAATCTAAACCACGAAGTGGTATGGCTGTTTGCAAAAAAATCCGCTGTGAACTTCACAATCTTTAGCTTTTAAATATAGCCTCTATATCTTGCTTCAGAATATTTACTGTTTAAATGCCAAACAACAATGACAACTGCTTGAATATTTTTGTTTCCCATTTTGGGGTGGTGCAAATTCTCTAAAAGTGGTGTGGCAAACAATTTTTGGTTGAAATATATCAGTGACTGACAAGACAGCTTAGCTATATAGTGGCACCTGGTGGCAAATTAACCCTGCCACCCAATTTGAAATGAAGTGACTATTTGTCATTGGGAACACACTCAAGCACCACAACAAAATGTGACATTTGCATTTAACTCATCACATGTGGAGCAGAGGGCAGCTGTCAACAGTGCCTGGGGAGCAGTGTAGTGGGATGGTACCTTGCTCAAGGGTACTTCAGTAGTGCCCAGGCTGGGATTTGAACCTGCAACCCTTAGATCCTAAAGGCAATGTCCTAACCACTAGGCCACCACAGCCCCTCAAATAATCTAATATAGTCCTATATAAATATAGTGGGCAGTGATGGCCTAGTGGTTAGAACATTGCCCTTGAGACCTGAAGGTCGCACTTCACTAAATACATAAAATACTTTTGTTGATGAGGGTTAATTACATAAACTTTGTTTTAGATGTCAAGTGTAGGCTGGAAGTATTCATTACCTAGATTTATGTGCTTGGACATGAGTTGTGCAATACAAGATATACAACAGAATCTACTGTTTTCAAATCAATTTTAATGATTTTTGTTTTCAGATACATGCATGTGTTTACAGTATACCCTGTATACTCACAGAAAAGCTAGTTAGCTACAGAAACAGCCTTAATTTATGTGAATTCCAGTAAGCATTGTAACATTTATACTAGTTTTCAGGGTCATTACCAAAAGTGAATTGACTGTTCATTATTCAGTATATTTAGTCTTATAGTATATTTAAACGTAAATAAATGCGCAGGCGCGAGGCTTGTAGCAGCGTGTTACAACAGCTGAGAGGCATGTCTATTTGTTTTAGGGCTTTTTAACGGTTTTAGTTAAAAACGGTTCTAGTAAGTTTTAGACTTGTAAGAAGTACAAAGTTTGTAAAGAAAAAGTTTTCTGAACGCCGCCAGCAACTCAGACCGGTAGGTTTTTTTAACACACGTGACCAGTTGCGGCCAGACACAACAGTAGACAAATGGATTTTGCTGGAACTACCTACATAGTTAAGTAGAAAGTGTCGCGGAGGAGCCAATCGTCAAGGAAAACAGGCACGATGGAATGAGCAACAAGTGAGTAAGAGAGAGACGAGGAGAAGATACAAGTCATATCTCCCCTCCGTCATCATGGGCAATGTTCCCTGGACAATAAGATGGACGAGGTCCTGGCGCTGGTTAAAAACAACAGGGATTTTCGCGAGTGCATTGTAATGTGCTTTACTGAATGATGGCTGCGTGAGTTTATTCCCACCTCTACCGTGGACATTGGTGACTTTCAGTGTATGAGGACAGAATTTTAAAAACCCAGAGGCGGTGGGTTCGCTGTGTTTGTTCAACAATTTCCTACGGGATCAATAAAGTTTTCTGAATCTGAATTGTGAATAAATCTGAATTAAATATACCAGCATGTGCTATCTAACCAGCTTTGCTAGTGCTAGCAAACTTATTTCAAACCTAAGACATAGTTGATTTGCATTTAGCTTTGATTTCATACCAGGTGCTTTATTACAGTTTAGTGAAACATATGTTATCAGTTCTGGCTAATTTTGTAAAGCCCACACAAAGAGATTGACTGGCTGACATTTCAAATCTGTTTAAAAATACTCTGTGTGTGTCATAATGAGGAAACCTAGTGACTGGGACAAAGATGGTGTTACTGACAAAGCCAGTATACAATATCTTTCCAAAAACTGATAGTATGAAACTTGCTGTAATTGTGAAACCTATTACCTTTAAACCTAGGCTTATGTTAATATATTGTGCAAATAGCTGGGTTCAAGCATTGTGAAACTTTGTTACCAGTATGTTATCAGAGTTAGGAATTATTATATTTAATTATAATTATCTCTTGCTGAGACTCTTGTGCCTTGCATCTGTTGTGCATCTGATCATTTCATCTGCATCTGGGAATGTGTCCAGTGCTTTTTGCATGATAGTTTGTTAACTGGTTTTTAACACTGTTATCTGAAAAATCTTCATCTGTAGCACATAACTCTGAAATGGTGGAGGATCTGGAGTTGGTTCTGCTGCACTGGGCCAAACAGATCGAGCAGGTCCTTGCTGAGGGTGAGCAGATGAGGAAAGAAGTAGATGGCATTGGCCCCTCAGATGAGCTTGAGTACTGGAAAAGCCGCATGAGCACCTTCAACAGGTACTGTTACAGTATGTTTTGTGTGTGTCTAATTTTAGGCCAATGATGCATGTGATCTTATTTTATTATTTTACAGTCTTTTGTTTGAAATAAAGCAACCTAATGTCAAAAAAGTTGTTGGAGTGCTGCAAGTGGCCAAAGCTAAGATCTTGAGTAAATGGAAAGAACTGGTTAGTACACATGGTTATCACATTTGTGTATTTGAGAAAATAATTTAGTAAAATTGTATTCATAGATTTATATAATTCAAATGATTTCTTTTTCACAGGATGGAAACATCACAGTTGTAGCCAATGAGGCCAAAGATAATGTGAAGTATCTATACACATTAGAAAAGTTTTTCAGGGCACTGGGAAAGTGCACCCCGGTAAGATTCAAAACAGCTTTGACTGAGTGGCTGAATGACTGAGTGATTGATTGATGGACACTTAATTGTTAGTACACGGAATCTAAGAAAATACAACCCCTGTCATCTCTTACTTCCAGTTTCACTGGGATATTAATATAAGATGATATATACAGGCAAAATCCCTAAGATCCCCAGATAAATAAGTGCCTCAAATTTACCATATCCACTGTTAAGAAGTTTAAAACAAATAACTGCTCACTGATCCATGCGTGCATGTGTGATGGGTTAAATGCAGAGGTCAAATTTTTTATGGTGCACTTTGAGTGTGACTGAGTGTGTTAACAATAACAAATAAGTTTATTTCACATTCAATTCACCTGCCTGGAAGAAGATACATGTTTAGTTTGGCCGTAGGCATCATGAGAAGGATGTTTAGAGAAACAGAAATGTAATCAAGGATCAAAAATCACATTAGATTTCCAGAAGATGGTAGCATTTTAGTTTCACCATATCTCTCAAGAATTTAATCTTCACCTCCATTATTTATAGGCATGCCTGAAGAAAATCAGAAAATCTTCATCTAATCACAAACATACAGTGGTGCTGGAAATTTTACATACCTATGACCTAAAACATTATCAGAGTATCACAATCTTAAAAGTAAATTAAAACCCATTTTAACAAATATGAAAAAATATTACATTTGGTCTTTCAAACATTGAGGACAATTACCCAGTATTACCTATATGGAAGTGGCAACTGTATGTGAACTTCTTGAAGTTAATTTGAGGTTATCTAAAGCTAGGGCTGCTTAATATATGATCACTAAAGCCCTAATAAAAAAAAATTCTTACAGAAACATGGGTTAGACCTGATTTTGTGTCGAGTTGAGTATTGAGTTTATTGCACTAAATGAGCCACATCTACAGGATACAAGTATGTACACAACCCTAGGCATAGTGGCAGAGGTAGAGGTGTAGCTACCATTATAATAAGAAAACAGGTTTTTCCTTCACCTCTTTTGAATTTTTTTATTTTAATGTAACCAATTTAGATACAAATAACTTCTTTTTTATTAACTACTATTTACAGGCAATCAGGGCTTTACAATGGAAAATGTGTCATTGTGAACACACTCATCACCACAACAAAATGTGACCTCTGCATTTAACCCATCACACGTGCAGCAGCAGGCAGCTATCAGCAGTGTAGCAGAACGGTACCTTGCTCAAGAGTACCTCAGAAGTGCCCAGGCTGGGATTGAACCTGCAACCTTGGGTTCACAAGGGCAATGTCCTAACCATTAGGCCACCACTGCCCACAAATTTGCCACAATTTGGTGGTTTTCTAGCATCCTAGTTTATTTTTTAAAAAGTTTTATAAATAATAAGAATAAATAATTGTTGAATATTTTGGATTACTCACTTTACCCTGTCCATGAGACAGAACTTAGTAAAATTATCTTTTCATCAAAATCTGCCACAATATTACTAAAAGAAGTCTTGCCAGTAACAGTTGGGCCTCTTTTAGAAATAATACACTCTTTACTTGGATATATATACTTAAAGCTTTAAAACAAACTGTTGTTAAAGCAGTGATCAAGAAACCCAGTATTGACCCATGTTATCTATCGAATTACAGGCTTATCTCTACTCTGCCAATTATATCTAATATCTAAAAAATATCTTAGAATTTTTTACCTGTTTGTTGCTTGCTACAGCTCTGAAACAACTCTCGTAATAATATTAAAAGATCCCATACTACCTGCTAATAAAGAAAGTGTATCTGGTTCTGCTTGAACTAAGGGCTGGATGTGACACAATAGACCGCTCTTATTTTTTTAAACAAACTAGAGAACAAGGGTCAGGATTACAGGAACAGCGCCATACTGGTTTATATTATATTTGATGCTTCCATTTTGTAACTGTAAAAGGTTAAACATCATTACATATGAAAGTAAGTCCCTGAAGGTTCTGTACTAGGACTCCTACTAGTTACATTATACATGCTCCCACAAGTAACACACAAACACAGGACTAGCTTCCTCTGCTACGCAGATGACACACACCTGTATGCATCAGCCCAACCAATGACAATACACTTAAAGTTAGCAAGGAAGGGAATTGTGTAGGGAAATAAAAGTCAGGATATCATGCAACTTTATTCAACTGTAAAAAAAAATCTGTCACTAAAGACTTGGACCTATCCTTTGATTCATATATAGGCAACGTCACTCAAAATATTGCTGTGTGTGTGTCTTTATTTCCAATGACACATTTATGATTCAGTCTTCATGTATGAGGAACTTCGGTTATGTTAAATGACTTTGTATTTCTGTTGCTCTTACTCAGACTCATATGCTGGAGCATATCCCCAGTCTTCTAAATAGTGTTCGTCTGATTCAAAATGTGTCCCAGTACTACAATTCCTCTGAGCACATGACCTCCCTCTTCATAAAGATCACTAATCAAATGGTCACCACCTGCAAAATATATCTCTGCCAAGGAGTGACCAAAATCTGGGACTTGGACAGGTGAGCCTTTTCAAGTTACACTGGCAAGGCACTTGATTTATGCATATGCCTTGACCAGAATGATTTTTGTCAAGGATAATGCTTTCTGTCCCAACATTTTGTGTTTTTGTATTTGGAAATATCATCAATCATCATGACTTTCTTCAGTGGGCAGTGGTGGCTTAGTGGTTAGGACACTGCCTTTGAGATCTGAAGGTCTCAGGTTCGAGTCCCGGACTGGGCACTACTGAGGTTCCCTTGAGCAAGGTACCGTCCTGCTACACAGCTGCCTGCTGCTCCATGTGTGCACGTGTGATGGGTTAAATGCAGAGGTTGCATTTCGTTGTGGTGCTTGAGTGTGTTCACAATGACAAATAGTCACCTTCACAGTAACCTGTTGTAACAACTTTCTGTGCTAAATACATATATGAGCAGTTGTTTAGGTTTTCTGTGCCTACAGCTAATTTCATAAAACACAACATAAAATCAAACATAGATTTCTTTACATCAGTATATTTATGATAGATTAAGGTTACATACGCATACCACTTCATCAAACACATACACATATGTAATATTCAGTCTCTTTTCCTTTTAAATGCACAGTCTAGGGTCTTTATAGACTCAGAAGAACACAGAAAGTCCAACCTTGTTTGACATTATTTAGATAATCCTTGATCCCTCTTATGAAAATGTGGATGATTTGGCTTGGCAAGGAGTCCAGTCGTCATATAGGTTCTCGTGTGGAAGTGCCAGACTCATACAGCTTGTCCCAGCCAGTGGTAGATATGATCTTAAACCAAAAAAATGCCTGCCCAAATTACTTGTGCAAGCCATTAAGATAAGATAAGATAAGAGAAACTTTTTTAGTCCCACAAGTGGGAAATTTGCATTGTTACCACAGTACATAAGGTAAGAACAGTGATAAAGCAATAATTTAAAAAAACTATGCAGCACAATAAGATAAAAAAAGTTAACTTTACAAAAAATATAAATAGACAATAGTGTACAAAAAGACAGAAGAATAATTGCACCATGGAGAATATTACACTGAAGAATATTGCACTGAATATACAATATTGTGAAGAAGTGAAGAAATATAGCACATGAGACATATTGCACATTAAGTAAACATTTCAGTTATGTACAGATATATACAATATTTACGTAAGAGACAGAATAAATGTGATCGAACTTACGGAAAGGGTAAAGTGGACTCTCAACCCAGGTTTTCTTTGGAAGCCTAACATCAGCCAGCCCAAAGCAACCGTGACTGCTTCTCTGTATGGCTTCCTCTCTGCTGTCTTTATACTGAATTGAGATAAATTGAATTCTCTCAGCATAAAGCAGTAACCCACCTATGCCCCCTAGTGGCCGAAAATAAAGTGACAGGCGGAGACCGTCACAATATTTCATCATGGGAGATAATGTGGTTAACTAAACAGAGAATCCTGTTTAAGCCAGAGGAATTAAACATGCTCATGTGAGTTTACTTGTGTGAATTAAGCTTGTATGCTGACTTTTTTCTTGCTGTTGCATACATGATAAACAAATGCATACACTGATAATCATCAATTTCACACATACACTGAAAATCAATTTAAAGAACTGACTGTTCACTTGTCTAATATATCCCACCCCCTCTTACAGGTGCCATTGTATAGAAATAACTAGATACTAAGCTGTTTTTTACTTTACTTGTCTGAATGAATGACTAGCCAAGAGGGAACATCCAAGAAACCTCCTCTCATCTCTTCACTTGCAACTCCACTTTGCAGAGTTGTATAGAAAGAGTATAGAAAGAAGACTCCGGAGAGATTCTGCACGCAGATATAAGAAGAGGAGTTGGAGATTCAGGCTGTGGCTGTTGTAGCTTGATCTGCCAGCAGTAAATAAAGGAGTCGAGGCCTAATATAGTTCCCACCACCTATTTAGCCATAATAGAAATCATGGACTGACATGGTCAGGCCCTGAATGAGTATCTCTTGCCTGGCCCAATGTTAGGTGCATCACTATTGGGGGTCCTGCTCTGATTCTGTGAACATTCAGTACCAGATTCACCTGCTACCTGAAAAACGCCCTCTACTGTGCTTTGTGCGGCATGATCTGTGTCAACACAAGCCTGCTGCAGTATATGAATGGCAGGTACTTCCTACTGGTGTAACATATAGCCTATGCTGTTCTGTATTTGCTTTACAGTGCAATGGAAGAGAAAACAGGCAGGCAGAAAGGGAATTAAGGACCTGCATTGAAAGATGCCTTTAAGTTACCTCCAAACCTCAATTGGGGTGGGGGGGGAACCTCAACTCAAAGCAATTGGGCTGTGTTCTGTCAGGCTTCAGTGATCCAGACCCCATGACTTCCAACTGCTTGCTGATGTGGTGGCCCAAAGGATCCCCAACACAAGTGGTTTGCTCCCAGGAGGAGTGCTTGAGTCACAGATGATAGAGGCATTCACAGCTGCTTGCTGACAACTTTTGGGCTCACTTCATCTGTCTATATCTCACTGAGCTACAGACCCACCAGAAGTGGCAAGGCTCGGTGATAATTGTACACCCTCATCTCCCTAGAGCATTTTGTCCTGTTGGGCGTGTAGTCTCCAGCCCAGATGGGTCCATCTGTTCTGCGGACATGAGTGTGAGTGTACACCTGACTGGTTGTCCGACTGGGCATTCTGCCCATTCTTCCAGGAAGGAGCCATTCATCTGCCATACTTAGGTTCAATATAGTCTCAAAGTGCCCTCTAGTGGTGCTGTTGGTACTGCATCAGACCTGTACCCTACATCCCTTGTTCATTAAACATATGCAGATACAAGCCAAACTGAAAGTACCATTTCTAATATCAGTCAGTAAATGAACACCAAACATACTCCCAACATAATGATAGGGTCTCTTTGTATTGCTTTGACGCGTGTCATGTATGCATGGCAGTTGTGCAGAATGGCAAGAATTGTTACACAGTGTGGCATGAGAAACAGCAAGTATGCATCTTTTTAATTGCATGTTTCACACTCTAAAGTGTATCGGCATGTCCACCATGTTTGTGTGTGATTTAGTTAGGGACTGAGTGTTGAATGGGACACAATACAAATAAAATGAGCTGAGTAAAAAGATAATGGCATATCAGCTGCAATTTAGATTCTGTGATCATTTTATTTGTTACTTAGTTAAAGCACATAAGAACATTTATTGTTTAACATTCCAAAGTACACACATGAATGTGACGCTATGCTGCAGTGAAAAGTATTAACGGTGCACATGTGCATATATATTGCAATAATATTGTTATCCTAAGTTTATTTGACCCAGTGATCATGTGGAAAAATCTGTTTGAGGTGTTTTATTTATTTTACAATTTTGTGACAGCATTGAGTGCAAAAACTACACCAATAGTTCAAGGTATAAAAAGATAAGTATCATGAAAGACTAAGGACAGTGAGTCATGTAATTTTAGTAATAATGCTCGCTTAAGTAAAACATTCTTTGACATAGGTTTTCTTCCATTTATTTAATTTAACTAATTGTACATCTGTATAAGAATCTGATATGCATATTGTCAAGTATTTTTTTTCCTGCTGCAAGTACAACAAAAGGAAAACTCAAATTAATGTGGCTAAGTTTTGAATAAATACTTTAAAGTTTTATTTACTGTTTAGGAAGGAATTGCTAAAGAGAACCCAGGATTGCCTGCAGCTTAATCAGGAATACCAGCAGTGTTTTCAGAGGGTGTGGGAGGAACTACGGCAAACACCCCTGGACCGTCAGTGTGAATTTAGGTGAATTTAGTTAACATATTTACATGTTAGAGGTAAAATAACGATGTTTCTATAAGTTTAATAATTTGTAATATATAGGTTTATATATACCTTTTGCTTCTGTCTGTATTATTAAGGATGAGTTGGTTGTTCTTATCTACAAACATTTTGTGTTCTGCACTTGGCAGTGAGAGTTATATCTTTGGAAACTTTGATGCATTCTGTAAGCGCCTAGAGAAGATTGCAGACATGGCTACAACTCTAGAAGGTCTCTCAGCCTTACAGTTAATAAAAGTGGAGGGCATTGAGAAGATACACATACGCTATCAAACCATTGTTACCAACATCCCATCCAAGGCTTACAATGTGCTTGATCATCGCAATGTGGAGGTACACCCGATGTCATGGTCTGACATTATTTATAATTTAATAACTTAATTGTTTTATTCTAAAATGTTACATTTTATAATGCATTATTTAATGCATAAATGTCAGGGATATATCACAGTGATATTAGCACTACTGCTTTGGTTATACTGATCTCTGAAAATTGTTTCAGAGATCAGCATAGCCAAGGCAGCAGTGGGGCTTAGCACTGAAGATCCAAAATGGATTTCTGCAAAGTCTAAGCACAAGCTATGTTTTTTCCACACTTACTATTAATAAACACATAAAAGATTCTACCCAATATGTGGTAAGTCAAACGAGTTTTACATGGCATAACCTTCTTTGCTTTTTTGTTTTACTGTTTATGCTAGATTAGAGTTAACTTGCTTTCTTACTGCACCAAAATTAAGGATATTTTTTTACATACATTTTGCCGTACAGTCTTCCTTACTCCCTATTTTTTACACCCAAGTCAACATTAGCTGCAAATTTTTTAACGTGACAATGTCTTCAGTTGTGTATATCATGGACTGTGATGCTGTATGACAGTGTATGGTATTTCTCTTTCAGTTTGACAGTGACTACGCAGAGTTCCAAAGTCAAATCCAAGCTTTGTATCAATCTCTTCAGACGCTACTGGACAACATGTTTCAACAGCCAGTTTCTGTGAGGATTTATCTAATTTCTTAACACAGACTTTGGATCCTAGAATCCATCTTTCATCAGCACAATTTCTTAAGAGATTCAAACTCCGGTTTATATAATATACTGTAGTAAATCATAGTGTGTTGAAAATTAGTATTTAATAAATTCTAAGTAGTTGTGTCCAGTTTGACAATATTATTTAAAAAATGTAAAACTAGTAGGCAAAACATATTGCTTTTTTATATTTAAACTGAAACTTGTTAAAGATAATTTAGTTTTATTCATCTTCAGACTGAACAGCTGCTGAGTCTGTTGTCTAAGTTTGAGATTGGAGTTGGCATGCAGACAGCACTCTGTCAGAAGTATGCAATTGTTCTGGAGCATTTTGCTTATGATTTGGAACAAATCCGCAAACTCTACCAAAAGCATAAAGACAACCCTCCCATACCACGCAACATGCCTCCTGTAAGTGTAAAAAATGATGTACATCTGTATTGTTTTGTTTCTAATGCAGTGGTAATGCTTCTTTTTCTACAAACCATTCAATAGAACTTTTGTCTTCACCTTTGTCTTGTGTAGGTCGCTGGGAAGATTATGTGGGCACGTCAGCTGTTCAGAAAAATTGAGTTGCCAGTGGAAATGCTGAAAGACAAACTAGAAATTTTATGGGTATTTCAAGAAATGCTCTAATAAAAAATAGTATTTTTAAGTGTTTTTTATTTGAAAAAAAATTTTATTGCTGGGTTTGACAAACATGTTATAGCCTTGTACTTAAACATGGGTCTTTTTTGTTAGGCTCCTGAGGTAAAAAACGTAATTCGATTGTACAACAAAATGGCGGCAGTTCTTGTGGAGTATGAGCTTCTGTATCACAGAGGCTGGGTCAGTGCAGCAGAACTAGCACATCAATGTCTCAGTGCTTCACTTCTCGTCAGGCACCCAGAAACTAAGGTTCATATCCATTACTTCTCAACATTAGTTCTATTTTGTGATTGATTACGTTTTTTTTTTTTTTTTTGCTAAAGTTAAAATACTTAGAACAAATGCTTTATAATTTATGTCAAACAAAAGATTTTACATTTTCACATTTTATTCACTGTTCAAAAATGTTCCCACAAAACTGCCTTATAACAGGTGCATTGTATTGTCTCTTTATCTTTGGAAATTTTCATTTTTATGTGTAGACAGAAACATACTGCACATTCATGACAACCTCTTGACCGAGGCCTTTGTATCAAGCATAATAGTCTAGTACAGAGTGGAAGTAATAGTCTTACACTAGTAAGTCAAAAAACAAAAAACACTAATTCAGATGACTGAAATTAAAAGACAGCTGTACAAAATCAATCCAATAATAACTAAAATTATAAACAATATGAGAAAAATATACTCAATGCACTTGACACACCTACACCAATGTTTTTTAAAATTTCAAGACACTGAATTGTTGAACTGGCATTGTTAGTATTCTCTGGAGTACTACTGCAGAGTTAAAATAATTGATTAAGAAAATGATTGCACTAAGCCTACATCAGTTGCAGGCATTAGAATGAATTCTTATCAATTTTAAAAGCTGTACTAAGAGCAAGACTAGTGTTTGTTTACCTCTAAATGCTTTATGGCAATGGTTGCCTTTGTGCCTAACACCTTTGAATGAACCTCTAGTAATGTGAAATCCCTGAATGGATACTAATAGCATGCTCTAAGATTCTGATAAAACAACAAAGCTCAAGCTTGTATGTGATGTGAAAGAAGATGGTTACTATAAATAAAATTTCATTACTGCATCGATTAACAAAATGGCACTGCCTGTTCTTAGGCTGTAAAAATAGCACATTTCTGTTTCAGGGTGTTGGGGACTTGAAAGTTTATATCTTTATAATTGTTCTTTTTTACATTATGACTTTTGTCTGAACTTGTCATAAGGTGTTTACTTTTTTTACTTAACCTTTGTAGGTGATTTATGTGAACTTAGACCCTATGGTCCTGGAGTTATTGGAAGAAGCAAAGTACATGCAAAAATTAGGGGCTCATGTACCAAAGGTCATCTTTAATATGTGTGCCAACAAAGCTGAGTTGAAAAATAATCACAATAAGTGAGTGGGTTTGTGGATCTTCATATAATAACTTAATTATGAATTTAAATAGAACTTCTCCTGCAACTTTTATCATATTAAATATAAATCTATTACCTATTTTTCATAAACTTTCTATTTATTTCTCTCTTTTTGCAGACTGATGGAGATGCTTCAAAACTTTGAGAGAGCTATAAAAAGGATCCCTCCTCTGCTTCAGCCCTTGATGAAACCTTTTATTAATCGAGTGGAAAGTTCACTTTCTCCTGGACTCACCACTCTCTCTTGGGCTTCACTCAACATCAACACATGTAAGACAATTCAGTTACTACACTTTACAAGCTGAATGTGCATCTATTCATGATGGCATCCACATCTGAATGAAAATGTGTTGTAATTGTCTTACAATCTTGCTTAATTTGTGTAATTAAATTTGAAAACATAGCAACTATTCATTCTGCCCTAGTCATCAACCATGTGTATGAAGCCTTGCAAGAGTTAGAAGAGGTGGCAAGAGTGGCCACAGACATACTGGACTGTCGGATTGAGCGAGCTTTGGAAAATATGTCCTTCACTGCCCTTCTTGCTCTTCCTGAGGAGGATCCAATACTTCCCCAGAGTTTCCTCATTCATTCTGAAAGCACAGTGAGATCAGCAAGACATACACTGATGACGTGAGTAAAAATAGATTTCTATGAATTATTCCATTTTGGAAAGGAAATTAACGTTGTAAAATTAAAATGTGGCAGGTCTGTTTAAAAGTACCTTAATCTTCTGTGACTAATACCCACCGTTTTTTAAATGATAATAAAAATAAAAATTAAATAGAAGAAGGTAACAACCAACTTAGCATTTTACAATGACTGTAGCTGCTGTCATTGTAATTTTAATGTTTAGGCTAGTGTTTTTTCCAGGTACAATATATGTAGCAATTACATATACACTGATCAGCCATAAAATGAACAGCACCTTTGTGCTATTGAGCAGGTTCCCCTCAAGCTGCTAAAACAGCTCTGAATGTGGTTCTGACACCTTCATAGCCAGCATTCATTATTTTAAACCACATAAGCTCCTCAGTGAGATTGGACCAGATGGGCTAGCCTTCACTCCCCACATGTATTATTGCACCTTGGGTGTTCATGACCTTGTTGCCAGTTTACGAGTTGTCCTTACTTGAATCACCTTCGGTAGGTATTAACTACTGCATACCTGGAACACTTCACAAGACCTATTCTTATGTAGATATTCTGATCTAGTTGTCACAATAATCACAATAAGGATAATAATAAACACAATAATAACTATGGACTTCCTGGGAAAAGATGCAGGCTTAATGGCAGAATATGTCTCTGTAAAATCTGAAAATCTGCCTTTGGTGGATGATGTTTTTATACACAGTCATGCTCCCCTTTAATTGTTACCAGTTCACCTGATTATTGTGATATGTTTTAAAATGACAGTTTCAATATCTTATAAAGTTTTCACTCTTATTTTGTGTCGCCCAGCTTTTTTTTAGTGTTGCAGGTGTCAAATTTTTAATTTCTTTATATTTACATAATATGTTTAAGTTCATTCGAAAAATTTTATTAGTGAAAACTCAAATCAGTTAAATAAAAGTTCGGTACAAGTATCACACACTCTTGATTTTTTTGCATTTCATGGAATCCCAACATTTCTGGAAACTGGATTTTCATTTTCCATCTCCCCAACAAGCGCTAAAGTTATGGAAAGACGATAGATTAATATTTTTTATTTTACCTGTCAGTGGTGTTAATGTAATAGCTGATTGGTGTATAGTTCTTATAATGCCTACCTCTGCCTAACCTTGGTCAGTGAATCATTAATAATTAATAAATACAGTGCGCATAAAATGTATGGCATTGTAAATTAAAAATGTGCAATTAAAAAAATATTATTATAATTAGTTATAACATTAAAACCTTTTCTTTCCACAAGAGGCTTAAAGTGTGTTTTGGTATCTCACACCAAAATACCTGTCAGCAGATCAATTAGGTTTTATAGGTTGCAATATGAGGTCTCAGTAGATCCAAGCTGCAATGCACTGTGTTTCAGCACCTTTCTCTCATAGCCAGCATACATTGTTTAGCAATATGGACTAAAGTTGCACTTCTGTGAGATAAGATCAGACTAGCCTTTACTCCAAACTTGCAGTGAGCCTTGGGTGCCCCATTGGTTGTCCTTCCTGGGACCACTTTTATTAGGTACTATCCATTGCAAATTGGGAATAACCCACAAGACAAGCTTTTTATTTATAATGTATTCAGATGTCAAATTTTTATGTGTATTTATTACCTTATACTATAGTATATTAGTCACAAACGTATTACCTGATAAATTATGGAATGGTGTAATGAATGGTTTAGAAATCCATTTTGTCTTTTACAGACAAAGTCAACAGGTTGAGTATGCCATGTATGAGATCATTGAGGAATTAAAAACGCACATGAAGTCTGGTGAGAAGATTAACTTGGAAGTAAGGAAAAACATTCTTTGGAATTTCACAGATACCTAGTGAACAGGGTTGTTTTTTAAGCAATAAACAATTACATTGTGTTGGTGGAATGTGATAAATACTGTATTGAAAAAAGGACATTTTTGTTTTCCTGCTCACAAAGTATCTATTGCTTTTATTTAAGCAGTGAACCTATTTAAATATGTGTATTTTTGTGATCTAGGGTTCATTCCAGTGCCTCCACCCTGATGCTAAACAGATGACTCGGTGCCAGCTTTGCTTGCCCTGTAGTTTCTACATGATGATGTCCCAGCTATGTCAAAAGAACACAGAGGCATTGGTTAAAGGTTTGGGACTTGGAATTTTTATGTTTTCTAAATTTAAACATGTTTTAACTTGTTTGTCTTGCTTTATGAAAAATTTATCTTAAACATGTTTTTGTCTTTTCAAAGCTACCAAACATTCCCTGGATTCTCTAAGGCACCGTCTAAATGTCGCAAGCCCTAACTATCTTTTAACCTCACTAAGCCATCCAGTACCACATGCTCCCCTTTTTAGGTCCTCCATTGAGCTAGCCATCCCTAACATCATGTTTAGACCCAGCCTAGAGGAAATACAGGTATTAACATAAGCTTTTACATTTAATCCAACAGCAGTAAAGGGTGAAAGTGTCTATTTTGTGTTCAGTGTGATTTGCTTATTTATACAGTTTGCATAGTTTTACTTTAGAAAACTTGGCAAATTTGATGGAAAAATTAGGCATTCCTGGAGTACAGAAATTAATTTTTTGCATTCCTTTTTCCTTTTTTTGTCGCCTGACTTATGTTTTGTTTTCCATTTTCTGTGTTGAGCAGGGTATTCTGAACAAAACTGTGACTGTAGTCCTGTCAATGGCAAAGGATATTCCCCTCTGGAAGTTCTCACATTTGCATCACAAACAACTACAGGTGTGGAATTTATGTCTCCACAGAACCTTGTGTACTTTCACCAAATACAATATGCAATATCGTGAAAATATTCAGAGAATTTGAAAAAAATTCATTCCATGTAGGGAAAGGCTATAAACCACTGTTGAACCTGACCTTTGAGCCCTCAGAAGGCATTGCATGAGAAACCATCATGCTACTGTAATAAATTTAGCCACATGTTCTAAGGAATACTTCAGGAAACAGTTGACGCTTAGCACAGTTCTCGCTGCATCAAGAAATTCAACCCGAAACTCCATTATGCAAAGAAAGAGCCATACATCACTTTTATGCAGAACTGCCACCAAGAACTCTGAACGAGCTCATTTCACATAGACTAAAAGACTTAGTCAATGTTGATCACAGACTGTTGAGCATATGAAGTGTTGTATAAAGCAAGAATCAGAATTGGAACCAGTTAATTTGATTTGCACACACAAGGAATTTGTTTCTGGCCGATGGTGTTTCTTAAGTATTCAAAATACTCGTACAATATGAAAAATAGTAGACAATATACAATATACAAACTTAAGGTGCACTTGAACACAATGTACAATATACTCTATTGTACACAAGATACGGTATAAGCAATATACAGTATTCTTGTGTGGTCCAGTACATGTGATACGATATGCCATGTGGGTGCAGTGAAAAAAGCGAGAACTGGCAAAAGTACATTTATAAAACTGCAGCAATGAATTTCTTCAGAACCTATTGGCACCAAATTAAATTTTTTTTATATTTACAAAATATGTGTGTTGTTCATTGAAATATTTCTTTGTACTTTTGTCCTTTAAATAAAGGCTGAAAAGAATTAACAAATTACAGACCATTGATTTTGTTGCATTTTACAAAATGCCCTAACATTTACAGAAATTACTTGTTTTTTTACTTTAGTTTAGATGAAGATTGTTTCTTTGATCTTCACACCATGGCTACATCCTCTGCCAATGTCATTTAAAAATGTCTTTGTGAAGTTATTATATTTTAGAATTAAGCACACTTTTACACATTTGGCATTGCTGTTGTTTTTTTGTATCTAAAACTTGTCATTTAGAATATTGTTTTCTTTAAACACAAAGATGGAGCAGCTAGCAGCAAGAGAGCTGGGAGACGATGGCCCAGTGACCAAACAGCTCACACTGAAACCCCTTGACAGACAGCTCGCTGACCACAAGGATATTACTAAAAGTGTTGCCCATCTGAGTTCCATCATGTCCTCTCTTAAAGTGAATGTTGGGGACATTCTGTTGGATCTGAATAATTTTTCCACTCTATGGAACCAGGTATCCAATAGTCTGCTATGGCCTCAAAATTGCAAACAAGAAGCAGATTCACAATGCTTAAATAAGGATAATTAAGTAGAAGTGTAATCTAGGCAGTACATTTATTGTTTTGATTAATTCTCTTGTTTTCCCAAGGATCCAGCAGAGCAAGTCAAAGCATTTTTGGACAGCAATCCATCCCTCCCAGAGTTCAGTTCCATGCTTTCATATTATTCTGTAAGTTGTATGTCACACGTAGTAAAATTGTTTTTCCCCACATTGGATCAATACAGTTAACATAGTGCAGGCACTATAACATGTAACACAAACTCATTTACACATCATACATACTATACACACTGCTGGCCAGCCATTCATACACATTACAAACCATTTCTTCTTCGTTTGCATATTTATTATCTGGTAATTCCTATTTGTGTAAGAGAAATATTTATAACATCAGAACTTAAAGCTCAACATAATTAAGCATATATATATATATATATATATACTCACACATGGACAAAATTGTTGGTACCCTTCAGTCAATGAAAGAAAAACTCACAATGGTCACAGAAATAACTTTAATC
>JBBPDA010108832.1:0-10797 GCA_037974385.1 Arnoldichthys spilopterus | reverse complement strand
GTTATTTCTGTGACCATTGTGAGTTTTTCTTTCATTGACTGAAGGGTACCAACAATTTTGTCCACGTGTGTATCTATTAATAGTAAGAAAAGGTTCTCAGAACAAACACATAATGAGATCTGAACTACAAACCCCTTTTCTATAAAAAAATTGAAATTTTGCAATACACTGAACATAAGGAGACAGCCAAATGTCAATTCTGGCCCCTGGTAGATGTACTAAAAGACAGTTGTAACGTATGCTGTTGTCAGTTAAGTCTACATTTTGGTTTGTGATCCATTTCGTTTCGGCAAGAAGAACCCCGCATCCGTTTTTCTCAAAAACAACGGTGTGGCTGTGTAGACCCAAAGTTTGTGTGTTCCACTGACCTGTAAGGCGTTCATATCTGTCTGCAATTGAAAATGTGTGGTGCTTCATAAAGAGGAGGATCAGACAAAAGTCACAACAGACCTGAGAATGGGCAGAAAGTCAGTTTGCAGAACTACAGCAATTACTCCCCAAATGATTAAACAGTGTCATTAAATGGGCTGGTGATGCACAGTGGTAACACAGTGATTTTTTTTATTTATTTTTTTTTTATAATGTGCATCAGATTCTAAACTTGTTTATAGTTACAAAATACTTTTAGGTTGGTCTGTTGTTCTGGAGGGAGGGGATTTTATTTTAAGCTGGACAAGTTTTTGATTGAGCTACACGATGTGGCCACAATTATGTGGATGCCCCTGCTAATTATTAACTTCAGGTATTTGATTTTATAAATCTGTGAGCAATAGGTGTGACAAACAATGCAACAGAATGGGTCGCTTTAAGAACTGGGTTTCTGTGCCTGCGCAGCGTCAGTCAAGCATAAGATAATTTTGTGCAATGCTAGAGAGATGTAAAGCACAGTGGAAGTCCAGTGAGTGCTAAGGATCAAGTGCATTTGTGAGCAAAAATTATGTCTTGTGTATAAATACGGATATTAATGAAATCATTAATATTTATATTTGCTTTGAATTTGATTAATTAAAAAAAAAAACTTAAGTGCAAGACAGTCCTCCCCAGCATATAATGTTCCAGTGTTTACAGGAGCTTTAGCCGCTCTGAAGGGACCAGCCTCTCTTCAGGCTTCCTTCTTATTAGATGTTAAAATCTACCATTTTAACACCCAGTAGCTAAAACACTTCCCTGGTTTGATACATTTTTTTAGAATCTTCTTTTTCAATGTCTGAAACTGCTTTTACTCTGCTTGTCCACAGGGGGAGCACCAAACTACTTCCCTAACAGCTTTAGTGCCCCAGACTGTCAGACTCAATTCATGGAGTCCAAGTTTCATGTGTCTCCTGATGTTGGGCGCTACAACAGTGCAGATGATGACAATGTGACTCAGGTAGGGTTGGGATAATTGGGCAAGTGACCCTTTGTGTAGGTAAAGGTTATTACTCTCTGAATTTATTTATTTATTTATTTATTTATTTATTTATTTGGCTTCTGCAGGTGCGCACTTTCTTCACTCAAGTACTGAACGAGGCCGAGCGTGAGCGTCTGTGCCAAAACATGGCTGGTCATCTGAAAGGAGCACAGCTGTTCATTCAGAAGCGTGTGGTAAAATCTCTCTCTCTTACTAGTAATTATACAAGATTCAGGCTCACTCCCCCACTCAACTGCATTAGGGGCTTTTGAACCAGAGAGACACTTTATTAGTTCTTACCGTTGAAGGAAGGTTTGTTTTTCCACACTGCAGTAAATGAGGCAGATTATAGTTTTTAAAATGCCTTTTGTGGGACATTTAGCCAGCCGGCATGCATGTACAGTGATCGTTCCAGATGCAAGTGTATCACTATGACTTCTGTTTTTTTTTTTAATGTGTGAAACGTTTTACACAACAGCTCTTAGCGTTTAAACTTGGAAAAACAATCAAATTACAAGCCGTACTTCAAGTGCCTGCAGAGGGTGGTGAAGACAGCAGAGAGCATTATTGGGGTGGCTTTTCCCTCCCTGGAAGAGACTTTCTGCAAACACAGTGTCTGCAACGCCTGCAACATTGTGCAGAACCACTCCCTCACACAGGCTCTTCACACTCCTGCCATCCAAACAGAGATACTGTATCAGAGCCAGATCTCCTATGCTACGAGTTTTTAGCCTCAGGCTGTCGGGTTCCTTAACACCATGCTGCCTCCAAGGACTCTTCACACTGCATCACCCCCCCCCATAACCCCCCTATACACAGTCAAAATCACTTAACCAACTGACTTTGCACATAAATGCAGTATGGCCATACCTCTTGCACAGAACTGAATTTTTGCACAGTTCTTTATGCAGGTTTTAGGCAGTAAAATTACTATTACTCTCATATACAGAACTTAAGCACAGCCACTTTATCCAGAAGTCTGCTTTTGACTTATTGCACATTCCTGTATGTTTGTCCTGTACATATGTCCTGAAATTGCACGATCCTGTTTTGTCTTGTAGTTTTTTTTTTAATCATGCACTATATGTTTATGTGCACTGTGGACCCTGAGGTTCGTCGTTTCATCTCTCCAAATACTTGTATGTGACTGAGAGGACAATAAAGTTCACTTTGACTTTGGCTTTGAAAATGGACCAGCAGTTAAGTCCAGCTTTATTGAGCTAATGTGCAACAGTGAATGGAATGCATTCGCAATCAGCCATCCGATCCATCCTCCAACTTCTGGTGTGGAACCACTGTACCAGGCTTATATAATTTTAGTGGTTTTAATGCGAATGGTGGTGTGTGGTGGTTTTTTTCTTTTTTTTTTTTTTTTTAGACCATGTATGACAAGCCATAAATACAGTAAGAGCCAACCTGTCCTGGGCTGTCAGAGATGCAAAGTGCTACAGTTCTCAGGGAGTTCATGGACATTTTTCTAGACAACCGATACACATGAGCTTTTGTGGCAAGATGTTTCAAGTTTTAAGCAACTTTGTAGTTATCGGTGGTGTAAACATCAAGCCAGCGGACGACAACTTGCAGAGTTTACTGACGAAACTGTGTCCTGCCTTAGTAGCACTCAACTCTGACCTTTAGTACTCATTCCAATCATGATCTGCTCTGAACAGATGGTCATGACACATAAAGAGCAGTTCTTTCGTGCTTGATGCTCTTTACATACACAAACTGATCATATGTATTTACTAAATTTTAATTTGTAATTTAAAAAATTACGCAGTAAACTTTAGTGTGTATTCTGTCAGCTCATAAACTAATAATAAACAGGTAAACAAATCTATAATGAAACTGATTTAAAAATTATTAAATGATTTTTAAACGTGGATCAAGTTAAAGGTTGATTTCTCCTTGGATCTATTTAAGGCAATGTCCCTTAGAGCCTCCGATATTCTCCCACTTTTTTGCTCACTCCCTCTCTTGCTCTCGCCTTCTCCAGGTTCAGAATCTGATGGCAGTGCACCAGGATTATGGCTCACGTGTTCAGTCACTGCTTGACAAGTATAATGCAGAAGGCAAAAAGGTACACGATCACTGAAGCTACCTATCAGTTGCATATTTTATGCATTAGAAAACTGCACATTTTGATTTGAGACATACAAGAATAACATTTCTTTAATCACTTTTCACCTTTTTTTCTGTTTTCCAGAACTCTGTGCATGTGTACACACAGGGAGGACCAGCCATGGCTGCCTCCTCTAAGATGTAACCTGCATGTAGGTTCCCTCTCTGCAAGCAACCACACACACACACAAAGATTTGAAAGGCACAAACTGTTCTTGGCTGAAGTACTCTTGTCTCTGATGAACTACTTTACATAATGCACTTGGTTAATTGGCTAACCAGTTAAAGGTTTTGCATCATACATCATTTTCACCATTTGCAGATTAAGGGGAAAAGTGTATGGCAGCTCACCGTTCTGTTCCCTGTGTGTTCTAGCTGAGTGCCAGTGAAGATGCGTCAAACACTGAGGCTTTTTTTTTGTGAAGTAACCTAATGAGGCAAAACTCAAGCCTGTCCAATTATTGGACAGTCTTACTTTGTGAAAAAGCCTCATTAAAGAGATTTTGATACACATTCGCACATCATTGCTCTTTCACAACAGCCTTATGAACATACCCTCACCTTTAAGTGCTGTTTTCGACATGTCAGACTCCCCAACACACATTCACAGTAACTTCAAACGTTCTCTCTTGCATTCGGTTTCTCATAGTGGAGATTAAACCAATATAGTGTTTATTAAAGGAAATGACAAAGCTTTCAGACAGATTTCCTCTAATCTCTCAGCTGATCAGTGCATTCACTTTCTTTCTTTTTTTCATTTCACATGCTCAAAGTCAAAACAGAGTGCCCTTTAAGGCTATGAGGTCTGTGCAACTTCTGTGGAGTTGGAGTACGCTGGGAGCGCTAAAACTGGTTTATGCTCATAATTCTGTTGTAACAGTACAGCCTTATCTGCTCTTGATGACCAATTACACACTGTTCTAATGAACAACACTACATAAGTAACAGTGAATTAATCATGGTTTGATGCTTAGTTTCTCTTTATTAACTAGACATTCCCTGCTTGTACCTTAACATTGCAACAGTGACTGAACAGTTACTACAGTGATTCTGTTGTATTAACTATATGAATTTTGAGCTTCTATACATAGATAAAGCAGGGATGCCTCATCATTGGCAGAGTGGAAAGAATGAAAATTTTAAGCTTTGACTGATGGAAGCTTTAGATCCATGATGTGATTGTGCCTTAATGTCATGTCTAATGTTTTTTTTGGATTTAAAAAAAGCTCTTTAACAATGAAGGGGAGCGGGGTTAATCAAAGGAGCAACAGAATGACTTCATCCGTCCAGTTTCTCTTCACAGCAAAGATTATTAAAAGCTGTTTTGCTTTTCCATGTTGATTTGTGCATTCTGTCTCACCCTCCATGTCTAAAACAAAAACATCAGTAGAAAAGGTTTATCTGGAGGTTAAGAATCTATTTTGTTCTGTAACCGAATTTAATAAATCATAATGATTTGCTGTGCACGCTTGTGTGGGGGAGTGTTATTATAAAGTCAGCACCTTGAATCTAAAACTGAAGTATCGCTCTGAAGGATTTCAAAGGTGCTTAAGTTTGTTAAATACAACCCCAAATCAGAAAATTTTGGACGCTATAGAAAACACAAATAAAAAAATGAAGTAGTGATTTCTAAATTTACTTTGACTGGTATTTTATTGCAGACAATATGAACACAATATATTTCATGTTTTGTCTGGTCAACATCATTTCATTTGTAAATATACATCCTTTCCTGTCATTCAGACCTGCAACATCTTCCAAAAAAAGTTGGGACAGTAAAGCATTTACCATTTTGTAGTGTTGCCATTCCTTTTCACAACACTTAAAAGATGTTTAGGGACTGAAGACACCAAGTGATGAAGTGTTTCAGGTGTAATTTTGTCCCATTCTTCCTGCAAACAAGTCTTAAGGTGGGCAACAGTATGGGGTCTTCGTTGTTGCATTTTGCGCATGTTGTATAAGTGTGTTCTTGTATCGACAAAGCTGCCCCAAAAGCCACAGAGATGTTCTGTTTCCTGAAAGTCATGTGGGCACTGGTAGTAAGTATATATTTGTCTCTACTTACATTCTTCATCATGAGCAGACCTAACCAGCAAATCCAACAACACAACTGGTCCTGCTAAAATGATGCAAAGCTTATCAAGACCCCTGGAGAATTTCCCATTGCAGGGTGGTTTTGGTGCAGGTGGAGGAACCATAGTGGTGGCCATGCCTGAACGTCCTAGAGACTACATCGTGTGGTCCATGTGCAGCATGTACTTTGGGAACCCTCTATGCCTGGGGCTTTTATCGCCTTTTATTACTCAATAAAGGTGAATCCAGTAAAATGGTAAGAATTTTTGAGATGAACATGTGTGTCTTTTCCTCTCTTTACTGTTCAGTAGTAGTAGCAGTCAAATGGATGTAACTAGCTATTTTTACTAGAAGTGACATCCTAGGAAATAGTATTTTTTAGTAATTGATCCTTTTAATTAAGCTTTTTGCTGCATCTGTGAAGCAAAACTAAGCTTCTTTAATACATTTTTTTGTATCATCTAAAAGGATCATTTACTAAACTGATAAACAAGAAGTGCAGAAAAAAAGTAAAAGTAAGCATTGCATTAAGACTCCTTGATTTAACTGGGATATAAATAATAAACAAAATAGTAAAATAAGCTGTTTAAGGCTGAAACCTTCATTGCTTGTGATGCTTGTAATGCCTATTTTATCTATGTAAACTATATATATTTTAAAAAATAAAATTATTGCACCTGTTTAATTTAACTTAATTTAGCTCAGTGTTTTTTTTCCACAGAGCAGTTCAAATGAAATTTTTGTCTGTGTCCCCAGTGAGCAAAGCAACCACAAAAGAGACAAAAATGATGTATAATCAATAAATGTATGTAATAAATATGACTTTTATATTTTTTATATTATTATATATTAACTGAAGCTAGTTTGGTGAGTAAATGATGTGTTTTAAATGAAATATTTCAAATTTAAATTGTGCATTTAGAAGTAAAACAGATTCGGTTAATTTTAATTTGCAAAAAAAGTTTTGAATGAAGAAATACATTTGGGACATTTGCCTAAAGCGTTCAGGACACAGGAGACAAAATATATCCAGAGAATAAAGAGCATCTGGTGATTGCGATCGAGGCAGCAGTAGAAGTGTTTCATCTGTGTGTCTTTGATGAATTTCTTTTCTCTAAATACTGTGCATGACAAATTGTCATGGAGTGCAGTCTTCTGTAGACAGTGTACAGCCTCCATTGCCCAGACCTTCACTGGCCCTTTATTCAGAAAAGTGTAATGTGTCTAAATGTAAGGTTTGTGTGTGTGTGTGTGTGTGTGTGTGTGTGTGTGTTTTTGTTTTTTTTTTAGTCCAGAGACCAGATGATCATGGGAAATCTGGAGGGAGCAAGGTCATATGGTTCTACAACTCGCTGCCTCAACATCTGGGGCATTGTTTTGTTTGTTGTCTTCTGTATCATCACCATCATCATTGTGGCTGTAATTCTGTCAGAGCTGAATCAGATAATTTCTTCACGATCTGATCACCCAGGATACTACCACAGATACTGAGCTGCTTCAGCCTCAGGTTTGCTCAGTAACATTGATCTCTCTCACCATGAAGAGAATGGAGCATCTGACTGGTTGCTTTGTGTTGTAAGGAGCATAATTTTGTATGATGTCACTTTAATGGAGATTGAGTAATTAAAGAGACTTTTTACACCAAACATGGACCAACTGTTGTTATTATCTAATGCAGGTCACATTGTCACACTCTGTCAATGGGAGAGTTAACATCATATGCACCACAAACATCCAAGCAATCTGAATAAAGAGGCGTCCCAACTTTCCTGTAAATCACACTGGACAAGCACAATAAGAGACAATGACAGAGCCTTTAGATGTATTAATACTGTGTACTACTGTACACTTCTGCTACTCCTCATGTAAGTATACAATACAGGGCCCAGTATGTCACAGTTATCCCCATGACCACCAGGCGAATAAATCCTGAAATTATTGCACTGCACTATGGGAAAGAGTATATGGTGCAGCTCTGACAGCCCATCTGCAGTATTTGGCCAGAGTATGACATCATCAGGGTATTTTTGCCTACTGCTTATTGATTTTGGGTATAATCAGTATGTCACAGCCTGTAATAAGCTACAGACTCTGCTGAGTTTAGCTTCTGGTATCTGGAAACATTTTGGCTTCATAATATTTGAGGGGGGAATGTCAGGTTTAAGCTCAGGTAACCAAATAATAAAAATTAGAGTTAGATTTTAGTTAGAAGTTAGATTTATCAGACACTGGAAGTGAAGTAAAGATATTGCAACCTGTTGGGAACATTTAGTTCAGTTCAATTTTATTTATGTAGCTCTTTTTACAACTGACATTATTTTTGGACCCATTTTTGCTGATTGCTTTCAAAAGTCCTGTCTACCAGGGAGGAGTGGAGCATAACAGGTGGGACACCAATGTTCAGGTACTATCAGTGGATGAGCTTTCCCTCATTGTCCTGGATGCGTTGTCATCTGTAATGTGTGGGACTGCATCTATATAATGTACAGTTTATTCTTTTTTCTCCTATTCCCTCTTTGCTCTATAAAGACACTATCTCAGCTGCACAAAGTGGTGCTATTTCATTCACAAAATCTCAGCAAATCCTCAATAACATATTTTATTTCTTACACACACACACACACGATGCTGCACAGAAGAATCCAGTGCACTAGGAACACGTTGTTATATACATACATATTTTGTGTCATATTATGTCTTTACAATATCTGTACTTTTTCCATTCAGTTTACCTGTGACAAAGTAATAAAGTGAAAATTTGTCATTGTGAACACACTCCAGCACCACAATGAAATGTAATCTCTGCATTTAGCCCATCACACATACATACATGGAGCAGCAGGCAGCTATCAACAGCACCCAGGGAGCCATGTAGTGGGACTGTAGTAAAGGCTGTCCCTTTCACATGCTTTTTGTTAGTGGTATAGTCCATCTACTTGGTATAACCCAATTTCCCCCCTGGGTGGCAGTAGTCGACAAGTTGGTGCGCTTCATCTCCAGTAAAAGGGAATAACTATTAGCTGTTCATGGTGGTAGTCTACAGTTTACCTTTGGTGTGCGTCTATGTAACAAAACCACACCTATTGTGCCCCTTCCATTGGATGGAAGTTTTATAGTGGTAACATTGTTCATTAAACCCAGTAAACATCACCTTTGGATGTGACAAATCCATGTTGATTTGTGCATTCTGTCTCACCCTCCATGTCTAAAACAAAAAACATCAGTAGAAAAGGTTTATCTGGAGGTTAAGAATCTGTTTTGTTCTGTAACTGAATTTAATAAATCATAATGATTTGCTATGCACGCTTGTGTGGGGGAGTGTTATTACAAAGTCAGCACCGGGAATCTGAAACTGAAATATCGCTCTGAATGATTTCAAAGGTGCTTAAGTTAAATTTAACTATGTGCTTGTATCGACAAAGCTGCCCCAAAAGCCACAGAGATGTCCCGTTTCCTGAAAGTCATGTGGTCACTGGTAGTGAGTATATATTTGTCTCTACCTACATTCTTCATCATGAGCAGACACAACTGTTCCTGGTAAAGAGATGCATAGCTATTCAAGAGACCCTGAGCATTTCCTGCTGCAGAGTGGTTTTGGTGCAGGTGGAGGAACCGTAGTGGTGGCCATGCCTGAACGAGACTACATCGTGTGGCCCATGTGCAGCATGTACCTTGAAAACCCTCTATGCCTGGGGCTTCTCGTTGTTATTTACTCAATAAAGGTGAATCCAGTAAAATGGTAAGAATTTTTTAGATGAACATATGTGTCTTTTCCTCTTCAGTGTTCAGTTGATTATGAAGTCCTCTCTTTAGATTAAGCAGTCAAATGGATGTAACTAGTGATTTCCTAGTAATTAGTATTCTTTAGTAATTTATCCTTTTAATTAAGCTTTTTGCTGCATCTGTGAAGCAAAACTTAGCTTCTTTAATACAATAAAATTTTTTACCATCTGAAAGGATCATTTACTAAACCAATAAACAAGTGCAGAAAAAAGTAAAAGCAAAGAACTTCTTGATTAAACTGGGTGTCACGAATCAAGGTGAGTCTGGAAACCAGTGCGGTTAACAAAGAGTCTTTATTTGTACAACCAGCAACAAATGAATCGGTGCTCCGGCGTCCGAGCTGGGAAGATTGCAAGGGGCGCTATGTAGCAACAGCCCCTGCTAGAGCTAGGCTCAACTCAGTCTGTTAAATGTTCGATACCGTATCCTACAATGGTCGCGTTTGGGCAAGCGCTCTCTCAGCAGCACCTACCTGGTGCCACGCGTTCAATACTGTAACCTTTGTTCGTTACTTACACAACAGCACACAACGAGTATCCTCTGTGCTCTCCCCGTGTTCCCAGGTGATCAGTGGACTAACCAGCTGCACCTGGAAATGGTTGGGCCAGTCAGTATTCGGGGGACGGAGACCGGCGCTGGTCGTTGTAACGCTGGCAGTAACCCCCCCTCAACTGGAGGGGGTCTTACCCATTCCCTTACACTGGAACAATAAATAATAAGAAAAATAGTAATAATAATAAGTAAAATTCCCTTTAAACTCCAGGACCCTTAACAGCTTACCATATATAGACCAAACAGACCATTTTAGACTAAATGTTCTCTTTGCTTCTGTATTAATCACTCCTATCACGGACACTACTGCCCCCATGATACTCACAGCTGGCTGAAACATATGTGGCAAACACAAAAACTGGTATATAGTCTTTGACTGTTCATTGCTCAGAGACCTTCAATGCAAATTGAATCTTTGCACTCTTGATCTTACTGCCTAACCTTTTCTAGAGGATCCTCGATTGGGAGAATGCTTTTTTCAGCAGTCTGTTAATTTCACTTTAAAGTTGCTCTCTCTTTTAAATAAAACCTTTAAAAATAATTTAGGTGAATCCTGACCTCTCCTTGAAGACACGTCAACACTCACTAACATCAAAAGTAAGGTACTGAGGTAGCAGTAGAAGTTTCACCTGTGTGTGTGTGTGTGTGTGAGAGAGTGTGTGTATGTGTATATATGTGTGTGTGTGTGTGTGTGTGTGTGTGTGTGTGTGTGTGTGTGTGTGTGTGTGTATGGGTGAATGAGTATGTGTGTGTGTGTGTGTGCATGTGTGTGCGTATGTGAGTGTGTGTATGTGTGTATGTGAGTGTGTGTATATGTGCGTGTATGTGTATATGTGTGTGTGTGTGTGTGTGTGTATGTGTGTGTGTGTGTGTATGGG
>JBBPDA010108831.1:0-10798 GCA_037974385.1 Arnoldichthys spilopterus | reverse complement strand
AATATATGAAAGTCTAATGTTTATCAGTACATTACAGAAAATAATGAACTTTATCACAATATGCTAATTTTTTGAGATGGACCTGTATACATCTTGGTAAAAAAACATTTTGTTATGATATTATGGTTAAAAAAGGTCATTTTAATACATTGTTATTGCAAGCCAGCAAAGAACATCCTGGCTTATCAATAAATAATTGAAACGTTGTAAAATTTGTTTTAGTGTGACCACTGTGTATAAAAACAGCTGCTATGGAAGAATAAGATTTATCTTTTTCTTGACCATTTTGCCTGTATTTAATTGTACAGACTGCTCCTGCCATCAAAGCAGTAGGATCTGATCCCTTCAGAGACCCATTTGGAAATCCCTTTGCATGATTCACGTCCATTCACGTCCTGGGTCTGAAAGGCTCAAGTAAGTCTAGCAAAGTTGAGAGAACCTTCAAGAAAAGCTTTGTCCAAAAACTCTTTATGAATTTAACTAATAGTTAGCATGATTTTAGGTGCATAATTCTGTGTGGTTTTGCATATTGGTCAGTGGTGGCCTAGTGGTTAGGACATTGCCCTTGGGCCCTGTAGGTCGCAGGTTCAAATCCCGGCCCAGGCACCAATGAGGTATTCTTGAGCAAGGTACCATCCCGATACACCGCTCCCCTGGCACTGTTGCTGGGTTAAATACAGAGGTCACATTTCATTGTGGTACTTGAGTGTGTTCACAATGACAAATAGTCACTTTCACCTTTATGCGAAGCAATATTAGCAGGGGTTTTTTTTCCATTCCATATCATGGGAAAAAAAGATACATTTTAATGAAACTTCTACACTTATTTCTGTATGTGTACAGTATGTATATGTGTACATATTTGTGTTATGATATACCTTTGATGATTTAAAGATCTTGGCTGTGTTGCTATTAATGTCATGTTTTTGCAGGTGCTCCCGCTGAAACACATTTCCCCCCCAAGAGTGCAACTTGCTCCTGACCAGATCTACCTGAAGTCACTGCCTACCAATAGAGTTCTTAAACCTCTAAATCTTCATGGAGACTTCCCCTTCACCCTGCCCTGTACCCTACACTCTATACAAACACAGTAAAGTAGCAGACGGCCCGAGATGAACCTTTATGCAGTACTTGCCTCCACATTCAACATAAAAAGTATAAACATACATGTACAATGTTTAAACTGGCTGGACGTTGCTTTGGATTATATGGCACTACACCAGTGGCTATTGTAGCCGCTGCCAAAACAAGCACAAAGTAAACCAGAGGAGACTAATGAGTTCTCAGCACAACGGAAAGTAATCGAAGAAGACTGTTGGAAGATGACTGGACATAGAGGAGCACACCTTAAATCAGTCTTTTGTTTTTCATTGCAGTATTATACCATGTGTGTTTATTTTCTGTTGCTTTTTTCCTTTGCAGATGCTTTATCAGATTGCATTTATCTTAGATTGTGCCAGTGACATTTTACAACAAAGTTAAATAGTATTTACTTAATCCGTATAGAAGCCACACTGCGTCTTATGAGTTGAACTAAATGAGTTGCTTTTCATTAAACCATGGTCAACATTAGTCAGTCACAGACTATTAAGTTGCCCAGTGGTATATATATGGAATTTATATTATAGCAAACATCTAAATATCAACTGACATGACCCTACCAATTGTATTGATGACTCTGGACAGACAAATAAGGTCACTCCCATGGAGGTGGTGAGCAAAGCTTGCCTGGTAATCTGTTCCTTACTGGTGGCACATGCTCAAACATCACTGCTCAAAACTTTGCAATATGTCATTCTTTATTATAATATATTAATATATATATTGCATTGAAATATTTTAAACATGACCCCCAAAATTATTTTTAGCTATTTTATAAAATATTTTAAATAATTCTAGAACAAGTTATTCAACAATAAAAAAATGTACAAAAAAATTTTCATAATTCAGTTACTATGGTGATATCAAAATTGTTTGGAGTGTGTTGATGTGAAACTGTAGAAAAATGTATCATTTCAAATTTCTCTACAATGGTGGTGATAGGAACCAGGAGTCACTTTGTTTACAAAACATATGGAACCATTTTATAAATTTTTGTTAGTACCATTTACCTCATAACACCCTGCATGTTTCTCTTCCCCCAGAAATATAATTTAAAATATATGTATTTTAGGGCAAAACTTTCTCTCAAGACGATTGTACATCTCAGAAATCAGTCAGCGTATTCAGTAACCATTTCATGTAACACATTTTTATGTTTTAGGGGCTTTTTCGGCTCTTCACACTTCTGGCTCCATTCACCACCACTGCGAACAAACCTGATTCTGTAGTTTTTTCTAGAACTGTGGTTTCCACATTAAACCACTCTGACTAATTTTGTTCACATCTTAAGCTAATGTTGTGGAAATGTTTGTCAATTGATGAATTTCTATTTTAAAGTATCTGACTCAAAATTTGGTCCATTTTTGGCTTTCTGGATGTTCATTTTATTATAAATATTAACTTCTAAATGTTGGAAACCTGTGAAGTGATGTTACAATCATTCATCTGGAACCAAATCTGTTCTATATACAATGAAAACATTGCCTCCAAGTTCTTGAATGATGGTATACACAGAGCTTCATCTCAGCCCTCACTGTTGACTGCATTTGGTCCTGTTCACTGAACTTCATTCTGTGGCCTGTTACTCAAAGTGTGCTGGACAGAGCACACTGTTCCTATTCCACTCCATACTCCTTCACTAAGTGTTGTCAAGCTACTGTATCAGCCGATATCATTCAGGTAAGACTTGACACAAAAGCTTTAGATGAGTATCAGACGCTTACTCTTCTCACCATCTTACATTGTCAGAGTAAAAGAAGTGTGGGGAAATTATGGGTTTTCAGCATCATGAGGCGTTAACGATTGAGTCTTTCATCTGCCATTGACATGCTTTCACCTCAGTGACTTTAAATGTCGAAGGAAAACATGAAGATCCACCTGTACTGTACTTTATGTTGAGGCGAGCCTTATAAAGACTATGGGTATTTGGAACTGTGTGTACTGTATTATCATGTACATATATAAATATATCTACTTTATTGTGCACTATGCCATTTATCTTGGATGCCTGAAGCCAATCAAAGCTATAGTTGTTGCAATAAACTGGAATTTCAGTTCGTGGGATGGGCTCAGAAAAATATAACACAATTGGTTTTTGAGTATATTCTGTTATGCCTTAAAATAAAGCAGCGACTGGCTCTTTAATGAAGGTCTTGTTGTTGTTGCTACTATTCATACTTTATTACAAAGGATATCGACTGGTGTTGTAAATGTAAAACTGAAATGTAAAGTTTTTAATGACATCAGGTAAAGTGGGACAAATGTTTGAATGGCAGGAATCAATCAAACGTGACGATCATGAATCATTTCCACAGAGGTACTTGTCATTCTTGTCATTTCATGGCCTGTCATAATTATAGAATTAAATGATCACAGTTATTTGAGCTGAGTGCAGTTATTTTTAATAGTGTTTAACTTTCACAAGCGTACAACAAAGATAATGTCCGGCAGTGGCGAATCAGTTGGGCTGAGGAAAATGGATCTAAATAAAAGAAAGCTGGTCTTACAAAATACAAACGTTTGGACTGATGCTGTTACACCTTTAGAGGGTAGCGGTGAGTGCTATTTGTTTATTTGAGGGGATACATTGTCACACATGAAGTGACTCTTTGTCACTGTGAACACACTCAAGCACCACAACAAAATGTGACCTCTGCATTTAACCCATCACACATGCACACGTGGAGCTACCAAAAGGCACCCAGGGAGCAGTGTAGTGCTCAAGGGTACCTCAGTAGTACCCAGGCCTGGACTCCTTCAGGTCCCAAAGGCAGCGTCCTAACCACTAGGCCACCACTGCAGACATTTGAAAAAGTAAAGTTATTAATAATCAGCTACCCAGTCATCACCCTCATGGGTCTAGTCGCTTCACCTAGTCTTAATTCCTGCTGCACCACTTTTATCAAAGATTACGTGCAATTACAAAAAAATTGTAAAAAAAAAAATAAATTCAACAGGAACACTTTTATCACTGACTTGCTCGCTCACCTACAAAAGTAAAACTGCTGTTTACTCCGGGTTCTGTAGATCAGTGTTGCCCTGGCCCTGTGTTTTCATGTTTTCCCTGTTCTGACACATCCATTCCAACCAGATGAAGAGATGCTTGTTCATTAGCTTATGTATAGTTCTGCTGACAGCTACTAATATTTTTGTTACCATAAATACCCCCCTTCCCCCCGAATAGTAAGACCACGGTTGAAAGAGCTACATACCTTGAAGAAATATTATTATTGGATTTTTAATCATTTATAAAACATTTAATTTCATTAATCTAGAACAAATAAAAATCAAACTCAATTAGACGTAACCTACAACAAAACATGAACCCCCTTTTTAAGACGCATTTAGAATAATAAACATCATTTAATATCGTCTGTTTCCTTTTATTGATGGTTTACGTTTCCCCTCGGGCGGCAGAACCATTTCAGCTACATCAGCAAGTTGTGTTGATAACAGCGAACGCACGTGCGACAAATCAATCCTCGCTGATTGGTTGGCGTCACCACAACTGCAGATGGTAAATGTAGTTTCTTTGCTCCGACAAAGCCGAGGAGGTTGAAGCGCTAGTACTACGTTACCCATAATTCATATCGGCGTGGAGCACTTTACACCGGCGTGGTTGGTCAGTTGCCGGCCGGTATGAGAGAGAGAGAGTGGGAGTAGAAGTGTGACAGCGGTGGTGGCTTTAATAGTTCAGTAATTACAACAATCAAAGTGAGTCCATACTTTTTCTTGTTGTCCTTCTGCTTTTTTGTACGTTTTCGTTTATTTTTGGCGTTTTCGGGGCGTGACATTAGCCGTGCTGTCTCAGCAGCTGCGGACTGAATCGGTGTGTTGGATCAGCGGGTCTAGTCTACTGTACACCTTTACACCAGCTGCTCTTATCTTTCCTGTTAAAGCACATTCTTTAATCCAGGGCATCTCACGAAGCCGATCCTTCTTTTAGCTGGCAGCTTTCTTCGTCCCCGCATTATAGTTCAATTCATCTGACGTAAATCTGGTAGTTTGGTAAAACCTTACCTCACCATGTGGCAGGGGTCACTAGGTTTCAGCCCACGTGTCAGCAGTGCAGTAGTGCTTAAAGTCACCACATATATGCTTCTATCATCTCCCATCATACTTTGGTTGCTGTAGTAATGTGGTTGGGCTGGTGTAAGACGTTGTTATTGTATGTAATCCTGAAACCCATGCTGACCTGACATGACCATCTAACAGTCTGCTCACCCACTACCATCCTAAAAGGTCCATATCATACATAACTATATGTTCATATCTTTTTAAGATTTTGATGCAGAATGTAACCACTGCTAACGTTTCACCATATACCTTTCACTGTGTAGGCCATGCATCCCATATATGGGAATTAAGCAGCAAAAACAGTCTGATTCATTGCTTTAGTGTTGTCCCAAACCAACACAGTTTAACATATATAGCCACCTATTAAGCCCACAATAGTTTCATTAGAGCTGTTCATGTTGAAGATATGAGGAGCATTTTAGCCTAATTTTCCAAACCTCTTTTTGAATATAGGGCAGTGGTGGCCTAGTGGTTAGGACACTTTTGGGACCTGAATGTTGCAGGTTCAAGTCCCGGTCTAGGCCCTACTGAAGTACCCTTGAGCAAGGTACCGTCCTGCTACACTGCTCCACGTCTTGGAAGTCGCTTTGGATAAAAGCGTCAGCCAAATGAATACATGTAAACGTAAATATGGATACGTGGCGATATTGGATTTATATCAGTATCAACAGATATTTGCTCAAAAAATAACATCGGCATCAGATCGATGTTTAAACTGGTTTTGATGATGCTTTTATTTTTGCTTTGGAGGAGCCGAATGTTTAGTTGACACTGGAGAAGCTGATTTGTGACCAAATGGTCACGGATTGGAATCAATTCCCATGGCTGCAGTGCACTTGAGCAAGGCACCTCCCTGGGTACCGTGGCTGTGTGGCTGCAGAGAACAATTTAGTCCCTGGGATTAATATAGTATATAAAATAAATAAAAATAAAGGGCTTTAATTTTTTTTTTACATAATTTAAAGGTTGTAGAAATAAGTTTGTTATATAAAAGTTTTTCTTTTCTAGGTAGATGTCCCACATTTTGTATTTAAAAAAATAAATAAATAAACAATTGTATCAGCACCTGGCCTTGACAAATATGTAGATGAAAAATATTGAGATCAGCCTACAATCCCACATCAGTGTATCCCTATAGTTACATGAACCTTTTACAGAGTAGCCAAACAGAACACATCAGAACACACAGGGTAACCAAAAACAGCCTTTTTAATTCAGAGTTAGTAAAATGTAAAAAAATAATCAAATTTTGTGTAAACCTCAGGGGGAAAATAAAATATGGGATATTACCCTAATTTACTAACTGTATGGGCAAGTTAGTAATTGTAAGAGATAAATGCTTAGACCATGGTTTGGTGTAATGTGCTGTCTGGGATACTTGTGCTGTATTTGCTGAGGATTTTCTTCACTTCCTCAGAATGATGCGAAGATCAAGAATCAGTGTTAAGCCTAACTTCAGGCCTGGAGGTCGAAGTATTACAGCTGGAGAGCAGGCCTCGCAAACTCCTGCTGATGGAGACAACACCCTGCCCCCGATCACAGCTGAAGAGACGGTCAGACCTTCACCCTCTCCAGAGCAAATCCCACCAGGGAAAGAACTTGCTGAGACAGCAGGTGTCAAAAACACCCCCAGCTCACCTGCACAGAAAGCCTCAGCTGATCTGTAAGTTTGTTTCAAGTATGGGAAAGTATGGCATTTACAATTCAAAAAAACTATGATTTGACCTCAGGTTGTCATTATTGTCATTGTATCTCTCATCAAATCATTGGACCCCAAGTTCCTCCTAGGTGATTGCCCTTGTGCTTAAGTAAAGCAATATTTCATCAGTCCATCAAATTTTCTCCCTTTCCCCAAATGCAGTTGATCAGCAAAGAAGTTAGTTACTTTAATTTTGTACTGGAACTATGATACTAATAAAACAAAGCTTGTGACCACTAGTGGGCACATAGAGCCTTTAGCTGATTAAGCTTAACCTGAATCTGTGCTTCCTTAATCTTGCTCTTTGGACATACATCATACATTTATTTCCAGAATATTTGGGATACTTATCAAAATGCATTAAAAAACTAAATCTGTGATATGTTAATTTACAATAATTTTTATTTAACTAACAAATGTACAAAGAAAGGATTTTCAATAGTTTTACTGACCAGCTTAATTGTATTTTCTATATATGCACAAATTTAGAATTTGATGGCTATAACACACTCAACAAAAGTTGGGACAGAGTTAAAATAAGACTGAAAAGATCACAGAATATTCAATTAAAACCTGTTGGAAAGTCTTCACATTAGGCAGGCTAACTGGTAGCAAGTGAGATATCATTATTGTGAATAAAAGTAGCATCCATCAAAAGGCTCAGTCTTTGCAAGCAAGTATGGGTCATGGCTCACCCTTTTGTGCCAAAATTCATGAGAGAATTGTAGTCCTTCAACATCTACAGTACATAATGTAAAGAAAGATTCAGAGAATTCAGCAATATCTCAGTGGAGAAAAGGGTAAGGTCAGAAACCATTGTTGAATGCACATGATCTTTGAGCCCTCAGGCAGGACTGCCAAAGAAACCATCATGTTACTATGACATACAGCCACCACTGTCACTGAACACAGTTTGTCACTGCATCAAGAAATGCACATTATAACATTATTACTTGAGAAGGAAATGATACATCAACTCTGTGCAAAAACACTGGCAAGTTCTCTTTCCTGAGGTCATCTCAGATGGACCAAAAGACAGTGGTACCTTGTGATGTGGTCAGATGAGTCATTTCAGCCTTTTTAAAAAAAACAAAAAACCCAGGTGTAGAGCTTTCTGTGACAAAGAAAAAAATGACCATGAGATTATCAGCAGCAACAGGTCCAGAAGCCACCATCTGTCATGGTATAGGGGTTCATCGGTGCCCAGGATGGGTAACTTGCATGTATGTGAAGGTCAATTGACTCTGAGGTGTATATTAGGATTTTAGAGAGACATATGTTACCATCAAGGTGACATCTCTTCCTAGGATGTCCATGCTTATTTCAGCAGGAAAATCCCGGATCACATTCTGCACTGGCTACAACAGGATGGCTTCGTAGACTCAGAGTATGTGTGCTGGACTCACCTGCAGTCAGCTCAAATCTGTCTACTATTTAAAATGTATGGTGCGTCATGATGAGAAGAATCAATCGAGAGAAATCTTATATCAAACTATATTGTATGGACAAATTTTCCAACTACAATACAACACTTAGTATTCTCAGAACTAAATATAATGAAGTTGGTCAGTAAAACTGTACACATCTTATCTTTGTAATTTTGCCAGGGTAATAAAGGTTAACATGAAGTAACAGATCACAGATTTTTGTTTTTACTGCACTTTGGAAGAGACAGGTTGCTGTTCTGTAACATTGCAGATAACTCATGTGGGTGCTTAATGGTCATGAATTGTGATGGGTTAACATGTATGTTAAATTGTAATATTGTTTACCATCTATCATTTTTAAGCATGTTCCACTTTTTAAATTTGGCCAAAACAAATTTAAGTTAATAAAATTATGAATTACATACTAAGCAGGCAAGCTTTAGGCACCAAGCATATTGGCTGATGGACAATTTGCTTCACAGTCTTTCTCTAATTTGTTTTTCCTCTACACTTGATGTAGAAATAATGGAGCACCCTCTAGTGGCACTTGCACCTCAGCTGCAGTTTCACAGAGAAGGATGAGGATCTCTGCCACTCCAAAACTCTCAGGGCCTAAAGCCACTTCCACACCTAGACCATCTACCAGAATGCCTCGGTCTACACCATCAGCATTACTCAAAGAGACACCTATACAAATCCCAGATGTCTTAGTGAGCTCTGTCAATCTGTCTGAATCAAGCCTGTCTGGCTCCACCGTCCCTACAGAAGTAACCAAGCAGGCTTCTCCAACACATACCCTACCTTCCCCATGTGAACCATCAACCTCTGGCCTTTTCAAGGCTCCAGTCCATGAAGCGATGTCAGTGGAGGAGTCCCCACCATCACCACAGCCAGGCCAAGGGCCTCAGCATCCTCCACATGAGCCAGTGCCCCTTACATATCCTGTATCTGCATCAGACATGCCTTCAGACCATGTGAAACTATCTCATTTTGAGCCAGGCTCTCCTCAAAAGAGGGATGGAATGTCATCAGACAAGGAGAAGATCCTGAGGGCTCTGAAACTGAAGGAACTCATGAAAATTGAGAGGAGGAAAGATATTAAGGTAAATACAGCTTTTGATAGGTGAATTTTTGGGGGAGGGTATTATTTTACTAGTTGTATTTTGAATTTTAAAATTTAAAATCATAAACTTGCATTTTAAAGGAATAAGCCAAAATAGGCCAGTGAAACCCTCAGAAGTGTTGTACAAATCACTGTAACACATGGCCTTGGGTGGCTTATTGAGCAACAAAGTTTAATGGATGGTAGGACCAAGCAATATGATGATGAAAGATTATTCCAACAGTGCAGTGGTTTATAAAATAGCATGTTAATACCAAATTCTAAAGGGTGTGGTTATGTGTGGGAACTTCATGTGTGGGTACTATATTTCAGCAGCTTTGAACCTGGCAAACCACTTTTTATAACCACAATTATTTGTTGGTTGATGGTAACTGAAATTGTACTGACTGTATATCTCAGTAATACAAAGATTTTTTTCTTGAGCAAGTAGAATGCAGGCATTAGTAGTATCCACTACACTGAAACACTATACTGAAGTGCTGTATTTTTTCCTTTCATGCATTAGAAAGGGAAGAAAAGAGTTCCACAACAGCAAGAATACACTCCTGTAGACCGCAGTAAGATGACCATGAGGGATCTCCTATACTACCTGCCAAACACCAGCCCCATGAGGTAAGCATATTCTACTTTTCCTTCTATAGATCTAGAAAAATATGTCTGAATGGGCTTCTTAAAAGAATGAATTTCAGTTGTATATGACTCATGAACGAAGTTCTTCACTTGTGCTTTACATGTTTTTTTGTGTAACAATAACTTCATTCAGTACTTTGAAGAAGTGTTTTACTTTAGCTGAAAGGAAATTGTAGATCTTGCTTTTCTATTGATCTTAGGGAAGCTTGCTCACTAAATATATATATATTTTAATTAGCTTATATTACAAATTTATTTATTCTTATTATTATTGTTTTATTGATTTATTATTGTATTTTATTCATTTTTTCTGTTGATTTTATCAGCTATAATTTTTGCTTTATTTCAATGCTTACTTTTACTTTTCCTGCACCACTTCTTGTTTTTGTTTTTTTTTCCATGCCCAACGCTTACTTAATTGTATAAACTTATACTTATAATTTAATTTACTGTAAAGCACTTTGAACTACATTTCTTGTATGAAAGGTGCTATACAAATTAAAGAGTTTTATAATTCTAATTATTATTATTATTACACACTGAAACATTTGGCTGTACATGAATCTAACAGGTGTTCCACGGTGAATGAGGAGGACCAGGATGAGACCATTGTATCTTCATCAGCCAAGTAAGCTTACCATTCATTGCCAGATCCCAGCACATCTCAGTGGTGGCCTAGTGGTTAGGACATTGCGCTGGGGACCTGAAGGTCGCAGGTTCAAGTCCCGGCTCAGGCACTAC
>JBBPDA010108829.1:0-10799 GCA_037974385.1 Arnoldichthys spilopterus | reverse complement strand
ACTGCCCCCCACAGGTAAACACACAGAATTACAGTCTGGACTGTCTGATTACTGCCCCCCACAGGTAAACATACAGAGTCAAATGACGCTACAAAATGCCTACCTCGCATTCACTTATCTAGGATTTGAACGCCCATATGGACTAGGTGTAAGAACTTAGTGTAAGTCTGAATATCGTGTATTTGTTCATATTTCGGAAGGTAAGAGAAATGATCAGCTTTACAATGAACATTTGTTTTTATTTCTCCTTTGTTAATAACAAAATGTCACACAGTTCGTGTTCCTGGTTCTAAGTGCTATATTCCAGCTGCTCGTGTCTAAATCCTGTGTAAAAACTGCTCTGTTCATCACACACTTTGATTTTATGACCACAGCTCACAAAAGCTTTGCATTTATAGTGGCAAAACAGGTGGATTTTTATCTTTTCTGGACAGTCCCAGAAAGTTCTAGACAATTCTCACAGCTCCAGAATATTGCGGAAGTTCTGTGCGGCATTTAAAGTGAATGGAGAATGTTTTTGAAAACATTTCAAAATGTCATTGTCCTGAGCACAGAAGCAACGTTTTTGTGGAACAACAGCCATTTACTACTGATTTTAGGCAGAAGGGAGAACACACTTAGTACCAGGAACAGAAATAAAATCGAACCCTGCTACGTCGTGTAATCAGCTGAAGAACTTCAGCGTTCTGACATCATCGCAGCAGTTTGGGTCTCAGAGAAGAAGGTGAAAGGCTTAAAGACTGACGGAGCTTCTCACCTACGATGACCATGGCGGAGCAGGAGGCACTACCCAGACTGTTGGTCACCTCCAGGGTGTAGTTCCCTTCGTCTTCCCCAGAAGCTCGTTTGATTTCCAGTGAGCAGAGTTTAACAGTTTGACTGATGCTGTGCTTTCCCTGCACACAGTCCAGCCTGCTGCCGTTCTTCAGCCATGTTGCCTTGACATCTTTGGTGTTAACTTCACAGGATAGAGTGACATCAGCCCCGGCGTTCACCTGTCTGTCAGCCAAGACTGTGACAAATTCTATTGGAAAAACAAAGCAGACTTTACCGAGCGCCGGTGTGGTCACGGCATTGATTTCCATGAAAGGAATTCACTGCTGAATCCCAGCAGCTGTGCAAAATTTCAAATCTGTGTGTGAGGCTTTGTTTGCAGTGTGTAAATGTATCTCACCAGGTTTTACCGCAAACATCCATGTCATTAAGGCCATTATGTTTCTGCTGATACGAACGAGTGTCTCCTGAAAGCAGTGAACATGATTTACAGTGATTAATGTGGTTAAAATAGCTGCAAACTGCTGATACAGTGGCCTGTGATGATCACAACCTTCAGCCGTCAACTAGGATAGAAGCCAAAAATGTGAGTCAACCAGACAGAAGGTCAAACAGGACCAACAGGTTTGGCAGAGGTAATCAAAGATCAAGGTCAAAATACAAGTCAAGGGAATGTCACAGGAATGTCAAACTCAAAATCCAGAATGGGATCCAACGAGAACAGAGCAACAGCTCAGAAACGTGTTCGCAAAGTCTCTGAGGCCCTGTCCGCATATATCCTGGTATTTCTAAAAACGGTGAAGAACGTCCACATGAGCGTGAGGTTCTTAGAATCTCTCTGTCCACACGTAAACGCCAGAAACGACGCCCAACGCCGTCAAAAGCCAGAGCAGCAGGTGGAGGTGAGACGAGACCAGGTGGCTTCTTGTGGAAGCACGAGTTCGCTTTCAAAGTCGCCCCACCCACCACTGCTCCGACCGGGCCTCGTCCCAAACCGTGTCTGAGCTGTAAAAAGTCCTAACAGCAAATTTCCCAGCGACGGTGTTGTGTCTTGGTGCGACGGTGCAGAAAATCACATCCATCACGTAAACACACAGTGTTTGCACAGTGACGTCAGCACAGTTTGGACAAAAAATCTTTGTTTTCCTCGTCACACGTAGACCCAAAAAGTCAAAATCTCCATTTTCAGTGACCAAAAATGCCGTTTACGTGTGGACAGAAGCCAAAACACAGAGAAAAGGCTAAGTTTTCAAAAACACCCGGCTACACGTGGACAGGGTCTGAGACTCCATGCAGGTCCATCCTGACGATCCCCTGATCAGTGCCACCTCAGGGGGGTGTGTCCAGAGGGCGGTAAGGAATCCGGGGCTGCAGACTTTTGGCTAAGATCAAGTGTAGTATCTGTTCTTATCAGTTTAATATCTGATACGTCCTCTATATGAGGACCAAATATTAAATAGATTTTTTGAACAGGGAGACGGAAGAGGGGCTTGTTCCATCCGCTCCACGTATCGACCTGGTATTGCAGTATCTCCAGGAACGGTGCACCTTCTTACTGGGCAGTGGTGGCCTAGTGGTTAGGACGCTGCCTTTGGGACCTGAAGGTCGCAGGTTCGAGTCCCGGCCTGGGCACCACTGAGGTACCGTCCCACTACACTGCTCCATGTGTGCTGTTTCGTTGTGGTGCTTGAGTGTGTTCACAATGACAAAGAGTCACTTTCACTTTCACTTCAGACTGGCTCTGGCCACCAGAGGGAGCCATAGCGCTCTTTATAATAATCCCTGCATCCTTAAACCCCACCTCTCAAACACCCCCACTATCCCTCGGGTGGAGAGGTAGTGGCTGTTCAACCCCAGCACATAAAGCTAAGCAGAGTATGTGGACATCCCGGAGAAACAAGGTACAAGACTAGCGGTAGATGTTTGGGTTTGACTGACATTTCAGATCTGCTGATGCTGCGTTTATCTCGCTCTGGAAGAGCAGAATGTTTATGTGACTCTATGCTAAAATTCTCACATTTTTCTAATTTTATCTCAATTTTAAGCTCATAGAAATGCATTAGTTGTATATACGTTACGCTTTTCCAGTCCAGGGCGACGTCGTCCCAATTTCTGCAATTTTACATATGTTTTGTGTTGGCAAAGGAAAATTATCCTACAAATCCCAAAAATGGAGCATCAGAAAAGGAAAAAAAAAAAATTGGCTTCTCAGGTTTAAGCGTTTCAGTCAAAATGCAGAAAGGTTGAGAAAAATGCGTAATGCCTACCGTTATTTCAGTGTAAAGTCTCTCTCTCTCTCTCTCTCTCTCTGCAGCTGTGTGTCTGCGCTGCTCCCTCGCTCTGTATTTATACTCATTCTGCTTTCACTTTCAGTTTCCGACTGTGTGTGCGAGAGGAGCAGCAGAAATGTCCACTCATTGTTTAATCAGTCCTCTGTGGATTTCCCAGTTACCTCTTACATAAGAGAGAGAGAGAGAGAGAGAGAGAGAGAGAGAGAGAGAGAGAGAGAAACATGCCCTGTATGATTTATTTACATCGTTTATAACATTTATTGTCCCCATCCTTCCCACTCAGGTAGTGAGACCAATTGTGCTCTCTTGTACCTCTTTTCCACCAAGCCGGTGACAGTGCTGGTTCCAAACCAAGAACAGGTTCTGCACATTTCAACCAAAAAAAATGCCTGGTACTGGTGCCAAAAATCTTAGCTCCACAAAAATGCCAGAACTGCTGACATGAGTGGCTGTGGGCGGGGCTTCTGCAGGATACCAGCGTCCATTTAGCTAAAAACATGGGCGAAAGCAGCAACAGCAGCAGTTGCAATAAGTGGATCCAGCCACGGCTTGTGGAAGAGACCAACGTTTTGTTGGCACTCTGGACTGGCAAGAGACACGGGCACAGTGATACACTCGGTTTTTACATCAAAGGCAACATGTAACGACTTCTAAAGTAAACTGTTCGGTTCTCAGACTTGATAAAATGCGGAGCCAGTTCTCAAAAAGCAACGAGGTAGAACTGGCTCCCCACCAGCACCGTTGGAAAAAGCTGCTGGAATTCCATCTACGGATGGCTGTGGCATCGCCAAGGATCGAACTCATTGCATGCTGATGGCAGGGCAGTGCTTAGATGGAGAATTTATTTTGATCATGTTTATTTTACATCTTTGAGGCGTGTATAAGACGGTCATTTCCTGATTTTTCTGATGTAACTCATTGCCACAAAATTTGAAATAATTGCATAAGTGTGTACAAAAAAACCCAAATCTCAGGGCTCTACCACACGCATGCACTCTGAAATCTAGAGAACTGTCTGTTCTCTGCTCCTCCCTTGGGTCTGCCTGACTATGTATAAACACAACCTCTCTGTTTGTACAATCATGGGGGTGTGGCAGCCGGAGCGCTGGCACAGAGACATGGCAGTGGGGTATGCTGCTATGCTATGCTATCCTGTCGCTTATCTTTCTCAAACACTTGACCCTGTAGCTCCGGGTTTATCAGCCTTAGGGCAATTGCAGCTGGGGCTCCACTGGTACTGGGTAGTTCACACCCAGTGCGGCGTCTGACTACGTGATGCACAGGCACAGGCTGTGAATTAAGCGTCTGCATGTAGAACTGATCTTTCTACACACGCCTTAGAACACAGCTCGAGAGATTCTCAACATGTTCTCGTGTTCTAAACCATGTGATGGTTTATTCTTATGTGGCTGTGTGTTTTGTGAGCACCGTGACCGCATCCTAGAAGCCCAGTTGACACCCTATGCGTGACCCCCAGGGACCTTTCAAAAAACCCCTTTTGAACCTGCAACTCCCATGTGGCTGGTGCTGCAGCTGTTTTGTTTGGAAGTGTTTTGCATAGGAGGAAAACGACCAGGGAAAGCAAACTGATCTAGACGAACCTGTACGCAAAGAACACCTCAGAGCTGAGGTCACGTAATACCACAAACTTCGCCAAAGCACCTAAATGACAGACAGCCCCATCTTTATGAGGAATATCAGTGCAGCTCCGGTTTTAACACTACAGCATTAATCAGACTGCACACGCTAACATCAACCATTAGCACACTGTCACAGTCTAGTCATCTGTTATCACTTTGGTACCGGCAGCTACGGCTAATAGAGAACCATAACACTGATGTGTGAGCTACTGGCTAGCAGCTGCGGCTAATAGAGAACCATAACGCTGATGTGTGAGCTACTGGCTAGCAGGTATGGCTAATAGAGAGCCATAACGCTGATATGTGAGGTACTGGATAGCAGCTACGGCTAATAAAAACCATAACGCTAATGTGTGGGCTACTGGCTAGCAGCTACAGCTAATAGAGAACCATAACGCTGATGTGTGAGCTACTGGCTAGCAGCTACAGCTAATAGAGAACAATAATGCTGATGTGTGAGCTACTGGCTAGCAGCTACAGCTAATAGAGAACCATGACACTGATGTGTGAGCTACTGGTTAGCAGCTACAGCTAATAAAGAACCATGACACTGATGTGTGAGCTACTGGTTAGCAGCTACAGCTAATAGAAAACCATGACACTAATGTGTGAGCTACTGGCTAGCGGCTATGGCTAATAGAGAACCATAAGGCTGATATGTGAGCTACTGGTTAGTGGCTCTGGCTAAAAAAAACCATAACACTAATGTGTGAGTTACTGGCCAGCAGCTACAGCTAATAGAAATGTTTAATGCTAATGTGTGAGCTACTGGCTAGCAGCTGTGGCTAATAGAAAACCATAATGCTAATGTGTAAGCTACTGGTTAGTGGCTATGGCTAATAGAAAACCATAACACTAATGTGTGAGTTACTGCCGAGCAGCTACGGCTAATGGAGAACCATAATGCTGATGTGTGAGCTACTGGCTAGCGGCTGCAGCTAATAGAGAACTATAACGCTGATGTGAGAGCTACTGCCTGGCAGCTATGGCTAATAAAAAAACCATAATGCTAATGTGTGAGCTACTGGCTAGCAGCTATGGCTAATAGAGAACCAAAAGTCTGATGTGTGAGCTACTGGCTAGCAGCTATGGCTAATAGAAAACCATAATGCTAATGTGTGAGCTACTGGCTAGCCGCTATGGCTAATAGAAAACCATAATGCTGATTTGTGAGCTACTGGCTAGCAGCTATGGCTAATAGAGAACCATAATGCTGATGTGTGAGCTACTGGCTAGCAGCTACAGCTAATAGAGAATCATGACACTGATGTGTGAGCTACTGGCTAGCAGCTACGGCTAATAGAGAACCATGACGCTGATGTGTGAGCTACTGGCTAGCGGCTATGGCTAATAGAAAACCATAAGACTGATGTGTGAGCTACTGGCTAGCAGCTATGGCTAATAGAGAACCATGACGCTGATGTGTGAGCTACTGGCTAGCAGCTACGGCTAATAGAGAACCATGACGCTGATGTGTGAGCTACTGGCTAGCAGCTATGGCTAATAGAAAACCATAAGACTGATGTGTGAGCTACTGGCTAGCAGCTATGGCTAATAGAGAACCATAATGCTGATGTGTGAGGTACTGGCTGACAGCTATGGCTAATAGAGAACCATAATGCTGATGTGTGAGGTACTGGCTAGCAGCTATGGCTAATAGAGAACCATAACGCTAATGTGTGAGCTACTGGCTAGCAGCTACGGCTAATAGAGAACCATAATGCTGATGTGTGAGGTACTGGCTAGCAGCTTTGGCTAATAGAGAACCATGATGCTGATGTGTGAGCTACTGGCTAGCAGCTATGGCTAATAGAGAACCATAACACTAATGTGTGAGTTACTGCCTAGCAGCTACGGCTAATAGAGAACCATAACACTAATGTGTAAGCTACTGGCTATCAGCTATGGCTAATAGAGAAACATAATGCTAATATGTGAACTAGGCAGCTAACATTATCAGTCCTGTCTATCTGTAATATTAATAGAAAAATGGTATTGAGTATTGATTATTATCCTTGTGTGAAATACATGCTGTTATATCCAACTGCTTTATTTTAAATGCTGTGTTTTGCTTTATTAGAAGTTAACAATAGCAATAATAATAAAAACTGAACCTGCGTTATAAGAAAAGAAACTATATAACCAGTTCACTTATTTGAAAATGTTAGACACATAGTACCGTACAACAGTTCAAGACACAAGTGTCTCAGAAGAACAGAGAGTATGTAACAGTCAGCATATGAGGTGTGAAATAAACAACTCCTTTTAAGGAAAAACAGTAGCAGTTTGAGACATAGGTAGGATGTATGCATGCGATATGTCTGGTGATGTTGCACCCGCCAACCAGGAGAAGCCAAGACTGCACTGCAAAACTCAGAAAGAACTCTGTCATAAATACTGGGTCAGGGACAGATAGAGATTCAGACTTGGTGAACTGACACACTCTGTATTTTTGTCAGGGACAGGAAGGTCTCGGCCCAGAGCTCTGTTTTGTTTTCTTCTGTTATTTGTTACTCTGAATGATCTTCTCCTATCGCTTCATTGAAGGACACGCTGGGCACAGTTCACGCATGGTAGATTGGTGAGGTAGAATAAACTGGCGCTACAACAGCAGACAGATCCATCTCAAAGTAAGAATAATGATGTTTAATAGAGATGTTTGATGTTGTTTTCACCATATTGACTTGTTTCTGTCATTTAAACTCTACATTTCACAAATTTCTGACTTTGAAAGTATAGTTTTAGTAAAAAAAGTAAAACATTTCATATGTATTAAATAAACAAATTACTGTACAGTTTAAAGTGAACTGTTCAAAACTCGGTCCAGCATCTCCACATGATATTTCAGTTGGATTTGAAGTTCACTTGTAGACATAAGGTAAAATAGTTTAAAGTTTCCATCATGTACTTTTACTGTACTGGAAACATATTTTTGTAAGGCTCATCATGTGGCGACCTAAACTGACCACTGAAGAAGGGTTAGAGGAAGGCTAACACACCCAGCACAAACATATAAGGAGTTTCTTCACTTTGTCCTACAGAGATAAGTGGCCAACAGCTTTGTGTCTGCTTTTATTCAGTGGCCCCACCCACATTTCCTGCTGTTGTTCCTGTCAGGAAGAATGTGCCAGGTCTGGACTCAGCAGACCAGTCACTGGGGAGCGGGGGAGGGTTGGGGCAGCCTTAGAGTCTAATGTAGACAAACAGGATGTTTCAAATAAAGTGGCCAGTGAGGGTGTTCCTATGAAAGTGAAACTATTTGCACTCATACTACCAGAGGCTGCTGTCACCCTTCTCCTCAGCAAAAAAAAAATCACATTTCTATAACAAGATTAACAAGCAAGTTTAACAAGCTATTCAACACTTTCTCTACCCTTCTTACCCCGTCCACTCTACTCATCCTTTCTAACAGCTTGCCTGTTTCTTTCAGTCACAATCATCAGCCAGTTCATGGCTTTTACTGATGTCCAGCATCCACCTTTCCAATATGAGACCTTCTCCACATTCAACCTACTTTCAGAAACTGAGAACTTCTTCTCTCCAGCCACCCAAACATTTGGCCCCTTGACCCCATTCCTTCCCACCTTCTCCAGGCGATCTCACCTGCAATCATCCCACCACTGACCCAGCTTGTAAACTCATCGCTGACATCTGGAACATTACCAGCGACATTCAAAAAGGCCAGGATATCACCACTACTGAAGAAACATAATATGGACTCTTCCCAGGCAATCAACAATCAAGCACAGACTCCTCCTATCCACCCTCTCCAGTCTCGGCATTACTGGGAAGGCGCTTCACCGGTTTAGGTCTTACCTCACAGAAAGGTCCTACGAGTTCTCCTGAAGAGGTGAAGTTTCAGCTCCTCTCCTGGTGAACACGGGTGTTCCTCAGGGATCGGTGCTCGGCCCCCTCCTCTTTTAACTGTATACTACTTCACTGGGCCAGATCCTCCATTCACATGGCTTCTCTTATCATTCTTATGCAGATGACACTCAATTGTACCTCTCTTTCCCTCCAGGTGATGACACCTTCTCCTCTAGAATCACAGATGCCTCACAGACATTGCGAGCTGGATGAAGGACCAACACTTCCAGCTCAACCTATCGAAGACTGAGCTTCTCATCCTACCCGCCAGCCCATCAACAGACCATGACATCTCCATCCAGCTTGGCTCATGGGTCATCACTCCAACCAACGCTGCAATGAGTCTTGGAGTGATCATCGACGACCAGCTGACCTTCAAGGACCACATCGCATCAATCTCACAGTCATGCAGATTCACTCTCTACAACATCTGCAAGATCAGACCATACCTTCCAGAATATTCCACGCACTGTCCAGGCACTGGTGATGTCTCGCCTTGACTACTGCAACTTGCTCATGGCCGGTCTACCTGCAACCTCAATTGACCCACTGCTGCATGGAAACACTGATCCAGACCTACACACCCACCAGATCACTCAGATCAGAGAGGGACCAGCGCTCCAGACTCTTCTCCTTCATTGTTCTTCACTGATGGAACGAGCTGCCAAGCGACACTAGATCTGCAGAGTCTCTCTTCACATTCAAGAAACATCTCCAGACTCAACTGTTCCGCACCCACCTCAGCACATCAGCCCATCGGTCACGTTCGAACTACTGGTACCTGATTACTGCCTAGAGAACGTTTCCCAGGCAGTGATAAATACAAGTTACAGCAGTTAATGAGGCTAAAATAACTGATAATGATCTATAATGGTCACAACATTCCATTCTCAACTTTTCATAAGTTCTACAATGTCTTTAAAAAAAAAATGCACAAAAATCCCTCATTTGATATAATCTTCGATTAGAATATTATTAGCTCACTCTTCTGATTGGCTATATCACCAAAGGCAAAGTGGGTGGAGGAAATATCGACTATTATTGTAAGATGACCCCCCTGCCCTGCCTCCTCCATCCCCAGCCCTCAAATTCTCCCACTATCCGTATGAGCAGCTGTTTGGAGGGGCAGTGGCTGTACAACCGTAGCAGATAAAGCTAAGCAGAGTATGTGGACATCCAGGAGAAACGTTGAGGAAGAAATCTAGAGATGCACAATGAAAGCTGATCATATCCATATCAGTAGACATTTCAAAAAGATTTGATGCTGCATTTATCTCGCTCTGGAAGAGCAGAACGCTGAGGCGACTCTGTGCTAAAATATTCACATTTTTTAGATTTTATTTTCATTTTAAGCTCATAGAAATAAATGAGTGATGCACACATTATATTTTTCCAGTCCAGATCGATGTCCCCCAAATTTCTGCATTGGCAGAAAAATAACTTGAACTTAAAAAATATTGAATATAATCCTACAAATCCCACATGGCAGCATCCCCAATACAAAAACGATCATCAGAAATTACATTTTTACAGAAGCTGAACATTGCTGTTCATCGAAAACCTTTTTAAGGCCTAAGCTTTTCATTCAAAACAGAAAAGATGCCTAATAATGGACCGACCTAGCTCTGCCACCCCCACCCCCCTCCCCCCGCCCAGCTAGATCTTTATTTTTAGTGTAAACCCTCCCTCTTTCACTTCCTCTCTCTCTCTCTGCAGCACTGTGTCTGCACTGGTCTCTCCCTCTGTAAACCGAGCTCTCAAACACCCCTTTGGAGAAGTGGTGACTGTCCAAACCCAGCAGATAAAGCTAAGCAGAGTGTTTGGACATCCAGGACAAACACTGAGGTAGAAAAGTAGCGATGCACAGTGAAATCTAATCACATTGGTATCAGTAGATACTTGCTGGGAATCACCATCAGACTGATGTTTATATTTGAAGCCAAATATTTCAGGTGGGTTCCTTAGCTGTGTTGGTCAGTAGTTGGTCAGTAGTTGGTCGGTATTACAGGGTGTAACATAAGAAGTATAGAAGGCATCAAGTGGGGAAGTGCACTCCAATGACACTTGGGTAAACTGGGACTAAACGTTTTGGGTGATGTGCAGGAAGAAAGACAGACTGAACACAGGTTCAGAGTGCAGTAGAAGTAGTTTAGTCACACACTGCAGGAAAGGGGTGTGAGGAGTGAAAGTGTGGTGTGGGCTGGGCCTGGAGTATATGGGAGGAGTG
>JBBPDA010108828.1:0-10801 GCA_037974385.1 Arnoldichthys spilopterus | reverse complement strand
ACTTTTTGCTACTGAGGTCACAACTGGTTGAAACTGGTTCCACCTAAATCTGCTATAAGATGTGCTTTTTGAGCAAAAGGATTCATTCAGAGGTTCAGACTTGCTCTGAGGCCTGTGAATCTGCCTGCTTCCCTTCCCTTTTTTTCTCTCGCTCTCTCTCTCTTGCTCACTAGCTCTCTCTCTCACTCCCTCGCTCACTCTATCTCTGTAACTTTGCTTCTCTGACTTGGGATCCCAAATCTTTGGGGGACACTTTGTTTTCAGATAGACACCTCTCTCTCTCTGTTAAATAAAACTTTTAAAAGTACTTTACGTGTAATTCTGACCTCTCCTTAAAGACACATCGACACTCGCCAACATCAGTACAGAATTCATACCTGAATCAATGACTGCAAGCTGCCCAGTGCCTGAGGCAGCAGAGCAACCCCAAACCATAACACATTCACCACCATGTTTCACAGTTGGTATGGGGTTTTTCTTCTAAAGTTTGGGGGTTTTGGTCTATAGTACAAATGTGTACTGTTACTGTGGCCAAACAATTCTGTCTACACTATTCCAAAATGCCTGGTCTTTGCCTATATGTTCCTTGGCAGATTGTACAGTAATCTTGCTGTAATGCTCTTTTTTGGAGAGCCACCAAGAAGGGGAGGGGTGCTTTGCAAGACCGGATGAGTTATGGCCCTTCGCGGGAAAAGTGAGTGAGTAAACCGCTTCCCACTGACGTCGGATTTAAATATGACGTACTGGTTGCTAATGTGCACAGTTAGCATAGCCCCTTAGCTGTTAGCATAGGGCTATGAGGGCCTGCTCTGGTAGATGCTGGTAACTCATGGGCAGAAAAACAATCAGCAGAACCTATGCTATACAACCATGTTTATAAGGCTTTGGGCCCAGGCGAAACACATAAGCACATTTAATAATACCATGGCAACACATGGCGTGGTCACTGAGACTCTGTCACTTCTAAACTGAAGGCACAAAGACTTGTAGGATCAGGTCTTGTTATGGATGTACAGTTCAAAGAAATATCCTAAAAATGGCATAAAATCTTAAAACTTTTCAAAGGTTCTTCACACATTCCAAAATTAAATGTGGCTCTACTATGGAACTGCTCCAAAAATCACTTTGTGGTAGCTTTGTGACATCTATCTATCTATCTATCTATCTATCTATCTATCTATCTATGAAGGCCACGGTTCCACAAGAACCCAAAACATGATAAATACACACATTACACATACTACACATACAGTGCAACATCTGTGCACCAATAAAGCAAAATACAAACATCAGCTCAAACATTTACAGTCAGTGGCATGTGGGGTGTTGACATAATGTATCAGTATGTGCTTTGCACAAAAGCTTCTTAGCAGAATTCCTGAGTGGTGGTGAAGTCATGCACTCACTTTTTTTTCAGAGGTTCCATCAATCACATTGGATCTCTGACACCCCCCCTCCCAACAGCCTCCTTCATTTAAGGTATGAACAGTGGCCCCTATTGGCCCACCTACCCCTGAGTGTGGCTCCAGACTTTCACAGATTCCCAGATGTGACAGGAGCTGCACATTAGCATGCAGATGTATGCAAATTTAATCGTACATTTACCAGGTTCCGATTCATGCTTCATTCGCTGCTTTTCACCTTGGTTATTAGAAAACAATGATAGCGATCACTGTCAGTGTGTCGTCAGGTGTTTGAAAGAATGCCCCGAGAGGGAAAAGGCCACGCTATCCACTTGGCTGATGGTGGGATTAATTCAACACCCTCCTCGTTTATGAAAACAAATATTTCACACCTGCCAGTTATGAGTGCAATCTCTCACTTCCAAACTCCTCTGTGAGTTTGTACTGCAGCATCATTATCCCACTCTGATACTGTCAGCCTGCTTATCTGCTGACATCTGCCTCCCTGGAGAAGAACACCTGCAAAATCACTTACGCCTTCAACATGGTCCGCTTCCCTTCTTAGCTAATCAGTGCTAATGGGCAAGGGTCCAGCATCAGTAGAGCAGGGCATTGTGGGAATGAAGGCTGCTTTCTTTATTGGCGGAACCGCCACATCTCTGTTATGCTGCAGAAGGTGAACTGCACACATGCTATAGCCAGGAACTAATCAATACACTCTCTCTCTCTTTCTCTCTCTCTCTTTCTCTCTCTCTCTTTCTCTGACTCTTGCTCTTTCTCTCTCATTCTCTTTGTTTTTCTTACTCAGTCTTGCTCTGCCCCCTTTTCTACCTCTCTCGCTTCTCTTTCTCTTTCTGTCTCTTTTTTTTCTCTGACTTATGGTCTGTCTTTCTTTCGGTCTCTCTCTCTCTCTCTTTCTCTCTCTCTCTCTCTTTCTGTCTCTCTCTCTTCCTCTAACTCTTGTTCTGCCTTTCTTTCTGTCTTTCTCTCATTCTCACTTTCTCTCTGTCTTTCTTTCTCTTCCACTGTTGCTGTACCCCTCTCTTTACCGCAGTCTCTCTCTCTCTCTCTCTCTTTTTCTTACTGAAAGCCTCTAAAAGCAACCTCACAGGAAGTTTTTTACATGAGAATACATTTTTAAACATTATCAGCGTTTTATATAAAAACTCTGACATCTCTGATGCTAGCCCCGGCCCCAGCCAGGTTACACAGCTGATTCTAATCGCCTGCCTTATTTAGTCTGCCTGCTAGAATCAGTGTGTGTGAAGTCTCTGGCGTGCTGAGCTCCCAGTTCCTAAGCCTATCACGTATCTGTTTGTATTTGCCTTCCTGGTTTTGACTCTGTTTCTGATATTTTGGACTTTGCCTTGTTGGATTTACTTTGATGTTGCTGTTTGCCCTTGGATTAGCATTTTCACCTGTTTTTCGGATTTTGATTGTGGATTATGGTTTCGGACTGTTGTTTTCCAATAAACCTTTTTGTGATCGCGTGCCTCCAGAAATGTTTGTTGATAAGTTTCTCTACAATGAACATCAAACCAGTCTGCACTGGTTTATTAACACCTTTACATATTTACATTGACTAAGTTGTTGTATAAGCTTCAAACATCAGTGTAATGCCTAAAGATAACCTGGCATCCATCAAAATGAGTTTTTATTTCGTGTTAACTGAATCTAACTCATTGCCTTTTGTTCTGTTTGTTTACAATGACCTTAATGCTCATTATGAACATAGGTGAAACAGCCATTTTCTCTGAGTGGCTAATCGTTACTTCCACAGAGAAATGTTGATAACAGAAGCATATCAGAATGTCATATTAGTTCTTTATCACTAATAGCTCATTGAAACAAGCACAGAAATACTGATGACTCTTGATGGCTTTTGTTTAGTGTTCCTGCCATGTGCCTTTGTTCCTATGTTCATGTATAGTTAGCCATTTGTTTAGCAACTAATTCGATTCAATTCTCAATCAGAATGTTTGTTTCTCTCTGTGGTATGTGAGCTCTCCCATCTAAAGTCCTACTGTGCCTAAATAATCGCTGATATAATTAGGAATTGACAATGAAACCAAAGGGTGGGACCAATTTTGTTGGGGGGGGGGGGGGGGGCATCCCACTCAGTCTTCTGGAATTCCTAGATAAGTTATTGACTGTGACCACAAGTGGCAACAATGACTTGATGAGTTTTGTGCATGCAGTATGTAAATAAGCACATAGTGTTATTGCAGTTCTGTTTGTCCTTCAGAATTTCTTGTTATGCACCAAGGAAGCCATAAACAGGATTTCAATATGGGAGTCATGTGGACAGTGCAGCACAAATTGTGTTTTTATGCTTTCTGATGAGTTAACAGGGTGTTAAAGAAGGAATGAGAAAACTCATTGCACCAGTTTTAGTATTTGCCATTTGAACCCACTGTGCATGAAGTCAAGCATCAAGTACGACACATTTCCCCCATATAATCCCCTCTAATTAGTCTGAGATAACAGATGAACGATGCAGTGATGCGAAAGACTCTTGGTTCCACTCCACTGATGACCTGCTACTTCAACCCTTTCAGAAACTCTCTCCTCTTCTTCTCCCCTCTTCGTCTTCCCTCCTTTTCCTCTCCCCTCTTAAGTCCATTCACCCTTTTAGTTCTGCTATCCACATCTCACCATCACTGTGGCACTTAATACGCACCCCACATACACACACATTCCTCACAGCTCATTTTTCTTCCTGACACACACTCGTACACTGTCCCCTCTTCCTCTCAAGCATGTCCACTCCTGTTTCTCCTTTCTGTCCTGTCCATTCCATTGTTTCTAATTGGCCCATTCACTTTTCGCTGTTCACCTTTAAAGAACTCTTATTATGGAAAACTGAATTTTCTTTGAGAGGAAAGAGTTTAATTTGGTGGGCAGAAAATTGTTAAAGTTTCAAAATGTAGCTTAAAGTCCATATGCGAAAACAAACTGTATTTACACTGTTTGTGATGTCACAAAAAAACAACTCCAGTCAACTCAAGGATTATTGCTCTCATGATCCAGGGTTGTAGGCAGCAGATGCAGGCAGGACTGAGTTCAATGGTGTTTATTTAACAGCCCGGGCTGTGTCAATAAAGTCCTGGGCCAGCAAGACAAGGACCCGGGTGGGAAAGTCTTTCCCTGGGCCCAGAAGGCGCGGAGCCAGGGCTCGGTGGCTTCCACGACATACGGTGGAAACCAGGCAGGTTCCGCAATGTCCAGTGGAAGCCTGGCAGCTTCCACAATGTCTTGTCCTTGACCCAGAGGTGGCTGGATTCTCTGGCGTTGTGCTCGACCCGGAGACAGCTGGACTCTCCAGGCGTCTACTTCAAGCCAGGGATGGCAAGACCCTCCGGCATCGCCCTCAACCCAGAGGTGGCCACACCCTCCGGCGTCACCCTTGACCTAGAGGTGGATGGACCCTCTGACATTTCTCTCGACCTGGAGGAGGCTGGATTCTCCGGTGTCCACCTCGACCCAGAGACGGCAGGATTCTCAGGTGTCGCACTCGATCTGGAGACGGCTGGACTCTCCAGCATTGACCTTGACCCAGAGACGGTTGGGTTCTCCAGCATTGCACTGGACCCGGAGATGGCTGGGTTCTCCGGCGTCGCACTGGACCCGGACATGGCTGGGTTCTCCGGCGTCACACTGGACCCGGAGATGGCAGGACCTTCCAGCGTTGCCCTTGACCCAGAGGAGGCTGGACTGGAGCTCCCTGGTACCACCTGCAGTGGCGAGGCGGAGGGGCTCTCAGGCGCCACCTGCGGTGGCATGGTGGAGGAGCTCTCAGGTGCCACCTGCAGTGGCACATTGAAAGGAGCTCCCAGATGCCACCTGCAGTGGCGTGGCAGTGAAGCTCCTAGGTGCCATGTGCAGTGGTGTGGCCGTGAAGATCCCAGATGCCACCTGCAGAGGCATGGCGGTGAAGCTCCTGGATGCCACCTGCAGTGGCATGACAGAGGAGATTTCAGGCATCACCTGCAGTGGTGTGGGGGTGGAGCTCTCTGGTGCCACCTGCAGTGGCGTGGTGTTGGAGATGGGACCTGGCTTAGAGGCCAGGGTCTCTGAGGTTGCCAGCGGCAACGTCAGTGGCTCAGGACTGCAGCCTTGATCAGATTGCGGTTGGTCCTCAGAGCCCTCACCACGATTTGCGTGAAGACCTCCTTGGTCTCTCGCGCCCTCCGAGGCGTGGTTTCCAAGGGGGTCTCCCGTGAGACGACTTGCTTATCGGGGGGCAGAGCTGCTGAGGCAGGCTTTCTCCGAGTCGGGACTGGCCTGCTGTCGCACGGCGTTGAGCCACCAACTATCGAGATTGGCTCGGATGGCTCGCCACTGGTGGCTCCTCCACCACACCCCCCCTTGCACCTACTGTGCTTTGGCATAGCAGAAGACCCATCAACGGCCTCGGAGGGGAGAAAAAACTCCTCCTCTGAAGTGCCCATCCGAGCCAGCTCCGATGCCATGTGCTACAGAGGGGCTACACTCCGGGTCGCTACCTTGAGCCGGCCCAGAGCCCCTCACTCCCCTCCAGGAAACCCCCCCCCCCCCCCCCCCCGGACCCTTGGAGGGTTCGCTCAGCGATGCTCACGAGGCTTTGCACCAGTGAGATCAGTCCCCCCAGCCTCTCGTTACAAGAAATCTCCCAAGCCATTTTTAATATATAATAATATAAAAAAAACAAATACAGTTAGTTGTTATTTCAGATTTAAACAAATGGTTAATCTGCATATTTTACATTCTAGTTTATCCTTATTTAGTACAAAGTTTTTTTTTTTCAGGAAGGCTGAGAAGGATTTTGAGAATGTTTTTGGGGTCATTATCTTGCTGACAGGTCCACTTACAGCCAAGTTTCAGCCTTCTTGCCGAGGCGGACAGATTTTGAGCTAAAGTCTCCTGGTATTTAATGAATTATGCCATTGTTTTTCCCAAAAGCCCCTGGACGAATAGCATTAAAACAGTGCCCAAAGCTTCAGTGATCCACCACTGAATATCTGATAGTGGAAATCGGGTGCTTTTCTTTCTATGCAGTCCCTTTTTTGCCAAATGTGAAAGTGGTGTGCATGACCAAAAAGATTTTTTCATTTTATCTGTGCAGCTGAGTTTGTGATCTTTTAGTTCTTCTTCACCTTTCTTACCACCCTACATTATGCTAATATGTCATTTTCCTGGCAAATGTTCAATAGTTCTATGCTTTTCAAACTTTTTTTATTATCACTTTGATTCTTTAATTATGATATATATATATATATATATATATATAATTTCCTAATCTTCTGTCTAATATTGACAGAACCTGACTGTGACTGTTCTTTATCTATGCTGATTGATGACTAAGTTATTTGACATGTACACCTTATATTTTTACCCCAGAGAAACTGGAAATAGATACATGAACCTTGGGCCCTATTTTACACCAGTGGAAAGCATGACAAACTATTTTTGCTAGTTTAATACTGGTGCATTGAACATTTTTAAAATAACAAATGATTTTGTATGTGTTTCCCGCTCGTAGGACTGGAGCATTTTAATTACATGTGGGGCACTGCATGCTCTACTGACACAGGTACAAAGCTTAGGTGGAACAGTGCTGCTCCCGTGAATGATTTTCACTTTGCACATAAGCAGGTCCTTGCCAAAAACAGAGCTGGTTTACACCAGTAAACACATCATTTTATTAGTAGTGCACCATAGCTCATGCAACCTTTTAAAGGTGAACTGATGCGCCATTTGGATTCATTTATTGCATGTTATGCCCAGAACACCCCTCTGAAAAATAAATGAGAGTTAAGACAACTTTTTTGTGCCTTGCACTCTTGCACAGTCTGGTTTTTCATCCATCAAAATAGAAAAATGAATTTGGACACAACCATAAATGTTAGTTGCACTTTTCAGAGCCCATAGAGTTCCTGGAGACTAGAAGCAATAAATTATGCTATTTCTGCCTTTTAATCACATCCTTAAATAAAATGATATCTGCATTTACTTTGATACATAGCAAACATTATCTACCGTTACTGCCATTAGAGTGAACAAACAGAGAATGGATCTCGTTTCTGTCTTTCTGATAGTATATGTTAGACATCACACTGACTCAGGTGCAATAGATCAATAGATCAATAGATCTTGATGGCAGCAAGTGGTAGATATCGCACTTGATATTGTTATTCTTGTTATTAATATAATGTACTATTTCTATTACTATGACTCATGCCAGTGATTGAAAACAAGTCACATCAGTGTCCATGGATATAGGCCTATAGGTTCATGTGTGGTGTGTGGCGCTATAGATAGTCACTCAATTCACACAGCCTGGGTTTTGTCACGCACATCTGGCTGCCCTTCCTTTTCAAGATGGATGAAGTGTTGTTTCTGAGTGGCTCAATATGAAAGAGGACTGCAGAGGTTAGACAGATTGCTTTCCCTTTGAGGACAAATAATCGTTTACAACCACCAGTGTGTGTGCAATATATAAATTCCTACAGCTCAGTGTGGAGCATTCATAAGTAGGATGGTTTCTCTAAATATGACGTTTGCACTGTACATCCTTTTGTAAAAGTTTAGGTCATTGTTGATGAGTTTTATAATTTCACATAGATCTTCTGAGCCAATTATTCTAACCCTGGTCTTGGCCATGGGATGTGCTGAAGCCTATCCCAGTGTTCATAATGGGTAAAGGCAGAGCAGACACACCTAGGGGCAATTTGGCATCTCCATGTTTACCTGACATACATGACTTTGGACTACAGGAGGACATCAGAGTTCCCACCGTAAACCCAAGAGGCTTAGTTTAAAGCAGAAATACTGCACATATAAGCAGATAGACCCGTTCTGTGCTGCGTTCATTTTGGCAGGTGATTTTGATCTTGGTTTTAGTTCTTTGACATTTGTTTTTGTCATTTTAGCCATGTGATCATTGTTGGTTTTAGTCCAATTTTTCACATTTTACTCAATATGATTGTTCCTTAGTAAAGTGAAGTGAAGTTAAAGGGACTATTTGTCATTGTGAACACACTCAAGCACCACAACAAAATGTGACCTCTGCATGTAACCCATCACATGTGCACACGTGGAGCAGTGAGCAGCTATCAACAGCACCCGGGGCTCAGGGAAGCAGGATGGTTCCTCGTTCAGTGGTACCTCAGTGGTGCCCAGGTAGGGACTTGAACCTGCGACCTTCAGGTCAATGTCCTAAACACCAGGCCACCACTGCCCGCAGTGTTGTATTATTACTTAAAACTTAATCGTGACCCATCAGAGGACTGCAGCTGAAAATTAGCTAACTAGGCTAACTCTGGTACAATGCACCAAATGGAGAAGAATTGTGTTAAATATTGCACATGGTCCTTTTAAAATAACATTTAAACTGAAAACATTGAAATGGTATTTGGAACGCCTGCTCCTCTGCCTCCATGCATCTGGTACAAGGAACTTACGAGTGGGCCCGGGTGTTGGTATAGTAGCACTTAGTTTCGAATTATATCATTGCGCCTCTGTGACTATTTGCCATTGTGAGTACACTCACACAGAAAGTGCACCAAAACAGCAGGCAGATATGTTAAGCACCCAGGGAGCAATGTAGTGGGATGGTACCTTGCTCATGGGTACCTCAGTGGTACTCAGGTCGGGATTTACTTGCTAGGTCACCATGTGGATTAACTTGCTGTTATATTTACAATCAGCCCCCACAGTTTAGTTTTTAAATATTATTTTTTATATTATTATATTATTTATTTTTTATATTCTCTGGCCTACAACTCAATATAAGAGTAGGTCTTAGGTGCTCCTATTCACGTCAGTGCCTTATTTTCAGCATACCTTGATTTAATTCATTTCATGACATGATTTGTTTGTCTTTCGTATACTTTGGTACTTAAATTCAGCCTGTGAGCCTTTTTAGTATTATTGCATGTCTGCTTTATGTGTTGTTTACATATGACCATTATTGTACAGCACCTCAGTCAACTCACATTGCTTTAAATTTGCTATATAAATAAATATGGGTTGAGTTGAGTTGATGGTGTGTATCACAACACATGGTGTCTGCAAAATGGCAATCTGATAGTCATCAGTGTGACTAGTGAGCTGGCCAAAAAGGCAGCATTATATCTTCATATTCATTTATTCTATACGACCCCACTATGTAAACCTACGTACACATGTTTCTGCACTAAGTTGCTGTTGAACGTTCATTTTTCTTTGAGCTGTGTAAGAAACTGCTCGCCTTTGTAATGCACCTTTTATATTCTGTCCAGTATTCATCAGTCTCGCTTTGAACACTTCCCAGATGGCCAGCTCACTATATGTTCTGCTTGGCTGGTTCTAACCTGTATAAAAGTCTTAAAAAATAAAGTCTCAAGAGAACTCAGTTCATTTCCATTTGTGCTTAAGTAAGAGATTTATTTATTCATCCATCTGTTGAACTTTTGCTTTTGTTTTGCATCTCTGGTTTTGTTTTACCGAATATTTAGATTTATTCAGTGTTTAGTCTTGTGTTCCCCCGAACAAATTAATGCTCAATAATCCTCGCGTACACTGTAGGGAGGTTGCGAAGAATGCCTACAAAATGTGTTTAATTTACAGATTACTGACTCTGTGATCAGAACGACAAGCTAAAAGATCCCGAAAGTGCTCCAGATACATTGCATTATTTCAAATATTTGACAGGCCATGTGTGTTTAATGATTATTTTTCTGTTCCTATTAATAATTCACAGTTGTACGCAAAAGCACTCCATAGTCAAATTCCTTCTGCACAGATACTGTGTATTTGCCAACATGTTGGATAAAAATAAAACATAAAATATGGCATGAAGTTATATAGTTAGCAATATTTTACAGTCAAATAAACAGAAATTCTGCTGTGATGCCACTTACTTTCACGTAAAAACTTAGCAAACCTGATCAAGAGTGTCCAAACTATTGGGTACAACTGTGAATACCACCTTTTAGGAAAAGGTCTTAAAACAACACACTGAAATATAACTCAACAAAAACAATACAAACATTTTAAAAAAGTAAAATGTGAAATAAATAAATAAATAAATAAATACTGCCATCTGTACTAGTGAGGGATTATTTGTCATTGTGAACACACCACTGCACAGCACACACACATCTGACATGGGGAGCAGTGCTTTGGGATGGTACCTTGCTCGTAGGTACCTTAGTAGTAACTGTACTGGTCTGGGATTTCAACCAGTGACCGCCAGGTCAGAGGGGCAACTCCCTAACCATTACTACGTGGGCAGTGGTGGCCTAGTGGTTAGGACACTGCCTTTGAGACCTGAATGTCTCAGGTTCGAGTCCCGGCCGAGGCACTACTGAGGTACCCTTGAGCAAGGTACCGCCCCACTACACTGCTCCCCGGGCGCTGTTGATAGCTGCCCGCTG
>JBBPDA010108827.1:0-10801 GCA_037974385.1 Arnoldichthys spilopterus | reverse complement strand
GCCCAGGCTGGGACTCAAACCTGCGACCTTCCGGTCCCAAAGGCAGTGTCCTAACCACTAGGCCACCACTGCCCACAAAGGGAGAGTAGCGCTGCGCATCCGCCCGACGCGAGATTCGAACTCCGCTCACTCGCTTGGGAGCCGAACGCGCTACCACACACAGTGTAGCACAGTCAGAGCTGCTCCAGCAGCAGGAGGGACACACTCAGTATTAGGCAGGTGGTGTTAATGTTATGGCTGAATTGTGTATGCAGCCATTGTGTCATTTTTTTAAAAAGTGACTGTCAGTTGATAATCATCCTGAGTTAGATCTTTATTTATTTGCGGCTGTTTACACTTGCAGCATTGTGTTAGCGAAAATAGAAAAACTTTCAGAAATGAAAGAGTATTTTAAAAAAGCCTAAAGAAAAGTAGTAGTGGGCAGTGGAGGCCTAGTGGTTAGGATACTGCCTTTTAGACATGAAGGTCGCAGGTTCGAGTCCCTGCCCGGGCACCACTGAGGTTCCCTTGAGCAAGGTAACGTCCCACTACACTGCTCCCCGGGCGCTGTTGGTAGCTGCCCGCTGCTCCACGTGTGCACGTGTGATGGGTTAAATGCAGAGGTCACATTTCGTTGTGGTACTTGAGTGTGTTCACTATGACAAATAGACACTTTCACTTTTACTAGAGTAAAAAAAAAGGCAGACAAATTCACATTTCACTCTGAGCTAAAGACTGAAGTGTATAAAAGCACTGAACTGTGTCGCCAGCATAAAACAAGACATATGTTCCAGGGTTTTGTGGATGAAAGGTGAAAGGAGCTTGTCTTAGTTTAACAGATGGTGCATAGTTATGGAGGGATGGAGGCAAGTGGGGACATCATGACACTTACTCTTCACAAATGGGGGCCTGATGCCAAAAAAGGTTTGACTACTGCTTTAGTTGCCCAAAATGCTTTGAAATACTCCACATGGAAGAAAACCTTATGATTAACCCTTTAATGGCCACACACAGAAAAGAGAATGAAAGAAATTATATTTATATTCATTTGAGTCAATAATATGAATCATAATTTTATTCAAATTATATTTAAATAGAGGCCTCTATCCAACAGTGGAGATTTCTCCCTACCGCAAAACTCAAATGAAATTCTTGAATTCTCTAAAAACTTATGTAAAAGTGACTGTTTATCATTGTGAACACACTCAAGCACCACAACAAAATGTGACCTCTGCATTTAACCCATCACACGTGCACACGTGGAGCAGCAGGCGGCTACCAACAACCCCCAGGGAGCAGTGTAGCGGGACGGTACCTTACTCAAGGGAACCTCGGTGGTGCCCAGGATGGGACTCAAACCTGCAACCTTCAGGTCCCAACGGCACTGTCCTAACCACTAGGCCTCCACTGCCTACATCTCACAGGAATCAATGAAGCTTCTGCAAACGTGTGTGTAAAGACAGTAAATTCCAGTGGAGTTTTTGACCATAACTGACCTAAACCAAGTGGTAGAGATTGAACAGTCAGGTTGAGTTAAGACCAATGAAGGTTTTAAAAAGATATACAGACTCAAAGTGTGTATAACTGACCAGAACACTGAAGGGTTAAGACACAGGGCATACACATTGCACCCGGCACATTTCAATCGAGTAGCACGTTGGTGGTTCACACTGGGGATCATTGGTTTAAAATCTAAAGAACAGGGGTGTCTTAAAGGAGACGGGTGGGGTGGTTATGGTGATTTTAAGGGCCTAGAACTGACAAAAAGAATTGCTTCTTTCATTGGGCCTTAAAGTGTGAGAATATTGGAATATATTGATCTTGCCAGTTGGAAGAATCTCACAGTCAGTATTAAAAATGTGTGCGGTGTCTTCATAACAGATTATCAGCCTGTTTAATCTTGGCTCTTCAAAAACTGCTGGGAAAGAGTCTCCCTCCCTCTTTTAATATGAATAACGTCCATAGCTGTATGACCAAGGCAAATCACTTTTTGATCTTCAGATAGTTAGAAGTTGGATTTAGTGGCTTTTTTTTTTTTTAACACAGACAAAGATCTGGTTAAATCCTCTTCAGTCAGTGTGGATTAAGGGGAGAACTCACATTAAATAATGATATTCTTTCAAATTTGAGACTGAAGAATTCATACATGTGTAAGAAGCTTAAATCTGCCAAAATTGTATTTTTCCGTTGTGTTTAACTAGGGTGCCTCCCATATCTGCAGCAGTTCTCTTCCCAAGAACAGCTCATTAATAAGTGAAGGTGACTATTTGTCATTGTGAACACACTCAAGCACCACAACGAAATGTGACCTCTGCATTTAACCCATCACACGCGCACACGCAGCTACCAACAGCGCCCAGGGAGCAGCGTAGTGGGACGGTACCTTGCTCAGGGGTACTTCAGTAGTGCCCAGGCCAGGGACTCAAACCTGCGACCTTCAGGTCCCACAGGCCGTGTCCTAACCACTAGGCCACCACTGCCCACAGAAAGAGAAAGAGCTGGAAGAAGAAGGACACAAATATACAAAGTATACAGTTAGTCGAAAACTGCTTGACCCTTTGACCCTTTGGTGAAGCCAAATTGAAATTAAAACTTAACATTTTTACCCTAATAGCTTATGTCATGAGCCATGTTTTCGATTTGCATAATCCTTCATCATTTCTGTAATGATCTCTACTACTTATTTTTGGCTACATCACCATAGACAAGCACACTGACAATATTTTCCACCAGCCATTAGTATGACTAGTGAGGTGATTGACCTCTCGTTATTTTTTTTATTTTATTTTAATACTTTCACATTTTTAATATATCAGTTATGTGCAATATCCTGTCCGCTGCTGCATTCACTGTGTTTATTTATATATTAGATTCATGTTTACACCACACAGTCTTACTATAACTTTCCTGGAAGTGCAATATCCTCCTCCTTCCATCTGCAAGTTTATTGGTGCAATGCTCACTTAAAGCACAACACTGTTTCATACAGCTGTTCACACAGTATAGAGTTATAGTATATAGTGTAAAGAACGTTTGCATAGTATATTTTGATTGAAGAGCAGTGATGTTAAATTTTAGGGCAGTGGTGGCCTAGTGGTTAGGACACTGCCTGTGGGGCCTGAAGGTCGCAGGTTCGAGTCCTGGCCTGGGCACTACTGAGGTTCCCTTGAGAAGGTCCCACCTTCCCACTACACTGCTCCCCAGGCGCTGTTGGTAGCTGCCCACTGCTGCACATGTGATGGGTTAAATGCAGAGGTCACATTTCATTGTGGTGCTTGAGTGTGTTCACAATGACAAAGAGTCACGATTATTTTTTTATTCTAGTTTGATTTTTCTTACTCTTCATCTCTTAGTGCCTCCTCGTCTTTTCTGTCTGTCTGAGCTGCTGTAACCAACAATTTTCTTCCGGGATCGATAACGCCTTCTGAATCTGAATTATCATAACCCCCAATCACCAAGCAAAAATGCTAAGCAAGGTCAGAAGCCCCTACTGATACATGAAAGTATGTCAAAGTACAGAGGGAAAATAATTACCCTGTGGCTGCAGTTTCTATGTCTGACAAGCTTGAAAAGCAATGAAGTTTTTAATGACAACATTTAACAATTGAGCCTATGAAATTCTTAGTACTTTGGAGAAATACATGAAAAGGAGTGGAGAAGGGGCCATCTGTGTGCATGTGTAGTTAAATGTGTTTGTGTGAAAATCTGGGCCACCCTGGTCAAATTACACATTTTATTTGACATCATATGAGTGATTTTCTTTGTGAAAAGAAGGTAACAGCACCTCTGCATGAAACGTACTCATGACACATAATTGCAAATTTTTAATGAACATTAAAATTTTTCTGAATGTAACATACCGGACACAAAATAAACATTAAATTAGAATTTCATTTATTATTTACTAATATCTTCTTTGGCTGAAATCGTAATCTACAAATGTGTCTTGCAGCCAATTTCCTGTATCTTTATTCTTCATGATTTAGAAGCCCTTTCAGCTTCTTTTTGCAGAGTGTAGTTCACTATTCACAGCTCATGTTGTATGCACAGCATGCTTAAGATCTAATCAGATTTTCAATAACTTTCAACTCCGGGAATGGTGAAGGGCATTTTAAAAAAATTCATCTTGCTTCCTAAAGTACTTTAGGTGTACACTACTGGTGGAACATTTTAGAAAACCATTTTTTTCCAGTTTTTACTGGTAATTTAAGCAGTTTGATTACAGTATATTTGTAAGGGTTGTAGTGTTTCTTGTGTTGTCTGGTCCATGTCCCTGTGTTCGATTAGTTTGGTCTGTGTAAATTGTCTAATGTGTTCTTAGCCCCGCCCTCGTCAGCTGTTCCTTGTTTCCTGTCAGGTGTACCTTGTTTCATGTAGCACTAGTTGAACCAAAAGAGTACTCAGTCTTTTGCACACAAAGCATTTTATTTTAACTATACAAATATAGCAAAATAAAGAATTCCCCTTTCAGAAAAATCTTCTAAAAGTGGCACAGATCTCAACAGACTGCCAATTTGTTTAGCAATGGCTGCCCAAGCAAAATCAGCTTGAAAGCAGAAGGCTTGATGTGAAAAGAGGTCTCCAAGAAACCCAATGATTCAGCAGGTAACTCTTGCGACTTTTGTGGGCAGTAGAGGCCTAGTGGTTAAGCTGCTGCCTTTGAGACCTGAAGGTTGCCGGTTCAAGTCATGGCCCGGGCCCCCTAAGGGACCCTTGAGCAAGGTACCATCCCACTACACTGCTCCCCGGGTGCTGTTGGTAGCTGCCCGCTGCTCCACGTGTGATGGGTTAAATGCAGAGGTCACGAATTGTTGTGGTGCTTGAGTGTGTTCACAGTCACTTCTGGTGTGAAAGTGCATACAATTTTGAGCTGCCTGGGAGGCGTGCCAGGAAAAAGCTTTTACTGTCCACAAAACATTAGGGCATGACTACGGTTTCCCAAAGAACACGTACTTGACCAGGGCTTTTGGATTAATGTGCATGCAAATCAAAGTTAAGAGTTGTTTGGCCACAGTAACAGTTCACACATGTGGCGTAGAACAAAAGGAGCTTTTCTGAAGGAGAACCTCGTACCAACCGTGAGGCGTGGATATGGAAATATTATGGTTTGCTATTGCTCTGCCGCCTCGGGGACCGGGCAGTATGCAGTGGTTGAGTCAAGTATGAAACTCGCATCATATCAAAGAGTGATTGAAGATATTGTGAGACCATCTGTCCAAAAGTTGAATTCGAACTGGAGGTGGGTCTTTCAACAGGAGGATATCTTAAGCACAAGGAATAGCTGAAAAAGTAGAAATGGACAGTTATTGAATGGCCCAGATTTGAGCACCATTGAAATGCTGTGGGGTGATTTGAGAAGGGCAGAACATGCAAGAAAACCCTCAAATGTTTTGCAACTGAAGCAGATTTTAAGAGGCTGGTGGACAATTATGCAAAATGCTTAAAAGAAGATGTCTACTAAAGGGCAATACTAGCGCCTCAGGCCAAACGTTTATTTTATTGCTCTACAGATGAATATTACTGATATTTTTGTTGATTAACCCTGATTGAAAAAGCTACTTTTCCAAGTGGTTCAAGTCTATTACCTTTGCCTGTAGGCACTGTGTGGAAAAAGGAGGAAATGTTTACTTGATCAAAAAACTCACATTTCCATGGCATGTACAATTTTTCACCGCTGTAATTACGAACATTAAGGATAAATATTCTATATAGTATATAAGACCTGTTAGGCCCTGCTGAATGCTACCTGTTATTGTAACGTCCCGTTTGAGTCACATTTTATGTTTTGCTTTGGGTCTCTCCACGTGCTTCCTGTTCCTTTTGTTTAGCCACACCCTCGTCCCGCCTCTTCCGCTGTGTCCCATCTCCCCGTCAGGTGTTCCTATTTAGTCTCATGTGTTTGTCTTAGTGTCGTCGGTTATCTGTAGTTTATACCCTGCTGTAATCTAGACCCTGGTGTTGCTATTACCTTGTTGTCTTCCCTGTATGTCTTTAGCCTGTCCCTACTATTCTGTATCTGTTTCATTTTGTTATTTTACTTTTATTTTTCATTTCTTTTGTTTGTTATTGTTCTCCGGCGTCCACCAGAGGAGGATGGGTTCCCCCTTCTGAGCCTCGATTCCTCCCAAGGTTTCTTCCTACTGCTTAGGGAGGTTTTTCCTTGCCTCTGTCGCCTTTGGCTCTTTGGGGCTCGGACTAAAGCTGCTTTGTGCCAACGTCATTTGTAAAAAGCGCTATACAAATAAACTGGTCTTGACTTTATTAAAACCCAGTTCATCTACTAGAAGCTTGCACTTACTTCCAAAACAACCCCAACTGTGACAGTTATCGAAGTAAGCTTGTGAGTCCCAGCTCCTACTGGACCACATTTAAGATTAAGGTATACAAGCATCACACAGAGAAGAGACACAGTAAAACTACAGACTGGTAGTGTGATGTGATGGTGTGGGGAGCACTTCAATGTGAGAGGACATCTGAAAATCACTGCATGTCATGTAGTACTTCGTGCTCTGGCAGCAGTTTATCTGTGAATGGATTTTTCTTTTAGTAGGAAAAGGTCAACAGCACCAAGTTTATTTAAGAATACTGCTCAGAATGGCAGTGAACTTACGTCTGAACGTCTTCTAAAGCTCGAAAAGTACAAATACATTAAAGCCCAAAGTGCTGTGATGGTACAAAGTGTTGATCCACTGCAGTATTTGCAGATCTCTGTAGTTTCAATGAACAGTTTACCTTATTAACATCAAACTAACCTAGAACTCTCTGGTAAAAAAAAAAATAAAAAAAATCTTTTCACAGTTAGCTTGTCATGATTGCACATATGATCCCAAGAACATCATTGTACCAGAGGAAGTAGAAGGAAAAGAATGAACAGCTTACATTTAAAATTTGATTTCTGCAACATACTCAAAACATGTTGGGACAGAGGCAGGTTTACCACAATGTATCACTTTTCCTTTAAATTACACTTTGTTGCTTGGTAACTAAGGATACATTGTTGCAGTTTTTCAAATGGAGGGATTGTCTATTCTTGTTTGATACAGGACTTTAGCCCTTGTATCTTTCTCCTCTTCACCAAACATTTTCAATAGGACAATAGCACAGGTACTTGGTATCTACAAAGACACAATGTAGCATGTGTAGATCACCTGGCATTTTCTTGTTGAAATGACCATCCACTTTCATGCATCAACCTGATCGCAGTATACGTCTCTAAAATCTCAATATATGGGCAGTGGTGGCCTAGTGGTTAGGACACTGCCTTTGGGACCTGAAGGTCACAGGTTCGAGTCCCGGCCCGAGCACTACTGCTGCTATTGATAACTGCCTGCTGCTGCACGTGTGATGGGTTAAATGCAGAGGTCACATTTCGTTGTGGTGCTTGAGTGTGTTCACAATGACAGTCACTTTCACTAATATTGCTCTGTGTCACCTTTCACTGTAAAAATGATTTAAATAAAATTTATTCTGTTTTTGTGACAACATAACTGCTACACAAATCACAGTGTAGACATTCGGATTCGCTCTCAAATTTACAAATCCTTTGATTCACAGTAAATTACAATGGAAAATCTGCTTTGTGTGCAAGGTGTTGGCATCAACTATGACCAAAGTCTCATTTTACCACATTAGAACTGTTAACACAACACAAACGGATATGGCGGTCTGTGCTAGAACCTAGGAACTGCACAATGCTTAGACATAGCCATTCCCAGCTTTTTTGTGTGAGGCTGGAGATGACTGAGCCCTTCAGAAATCCTACCTTATATGAGGAAAATGTGCTCTCGGTGAGCAAAGTCCCAGGGTGCAAAGGCTAATCTAATCTTGCTTCAGTTGCAGCTCGTTTCTGCTATACGATCACGCAGAAGGTCGTGTATTGAATGTGGAGAGCGTGGCTGCAGTTGACTCTGCAGCGCTGAACTTAGCCTGAGCCAAACACAGTCGCAGGCTGCTATTGAACTCTGAATACTCAGTCACCTCTTCCTCAAATTAAAATCTTTTCTGTACCCCATCACTTCAAGGCAGGCACTCAAACGCATGAGGGGCAAAGCAGTCAGAAAGCACAGTGGCCTCTGCACCTGTACACATCAATGGCATTGATTTCCTGTTGGGAAGATACACATCCTGTCTGAGAGAATGCGTCTGTCAGCAACAAGCAAACAGATGGAGAGCCAGTTAAGGCTTAGTGTGTGTGTGTGTGTGTGTGTGTGTGTGTTTGGGCTGCACACTGCTTTAAGCTTTAAGCGGCCAAAAGCAAAGAAAATCCAAATGTCCAAAAAAAAAAAAAAGAAAAAAAATGTTCAGGGTCGTGTGTGCTGCAGTCATTATATTTACAGGAAAGTCATTGACCATAAATGAAATTTGACTAACACTTTAGTTTAAGAAAACATTTATTAATGTCTATTTCTTTAAAAAAAAATAATAATAAATTAATTGGACGTTGCTAAATTGTTTATTTACTATTCATTAAATTTTATTACAGTTGTTTAAATATAATTGTATTAAATTCTTATTAGATGTAAGAGACAAAATAAACACAATCATATAATGTAAAAAATATTTTTTTTTATTTAAAAGTGAACAGAATGTCAGGTACTGATTTTTATTGCGTTAATGTATTGTTCAGTTAAAGTGTTACAGTATAACCTTGAGTATTATTTATCACCTACATTCACATCTTATTAGTGCATAATAGGGAACATAACTGATGCTGCGTAACTCCTGCAGTGTATTACTTCAAGGCTAATATGAGCTAGATATAAATACCAGAGTTTTAATCAACACTAATTAGAATCAAGTGTGTTTTATTGTGTCTGTCTGTGTGAGTTATTTCACAGCTTACTGTTATCCAAAAATGCAGGATGGAAATATTTCAAAACACAACCTATTTTTAATGTCCCACTGTGGATATTCTACCTATTTTCTCTTAAAAATATCATGAATAGGAATCTGATGAAAACGGAATTATTGAAAAGAGAAAACTCATTTTCGCCTCTAATTAGACTCTTATTAAAGCAATAACAGGCTGATGGTTATGGATTGTTACAACTAATGATGTAATTATTAGATATATTTACATAACAGAGCTTTAATTATGTAATAATAAACAATAATGATTAGGGAGTTAGATGTATGTCATTTATTTATTCTAGCTTAATAATGTCCCAATGAGTTCCTTAAAGTAAAGTTTTAGCATGCTTGTATTTTATTTTCACATCAGTAAAATATAATAAATAATTCATGAATTTTTGCCAATAACTTGATATATATCACATGATTTGAATGCTCACATCTAATATCCATCCATCCATTTAACTGCTTCTTCTGTTTGCGGGGAAACTGGAGCCAATTCCAGGGCTACACACAGACAGACAACCACACACACACACACACACACACACACACACACACCTGTGGGCAATTTAGAGCATCCAGTCAACCTACTGCAGCCTTTGGACTGTGGGAGGAAACCAGAGAACCCAGAGGAAACACACACGAAGACCTCGCAAACAGAAAGGCACCAGTGGCCGACCGGGTGATCGAACCCAGGACCTTCTCGCTGTGAGGCAACAGCGCTAACCACTGCACAAAACCACAGAAGAGCACAAAAAGTTAATGCCGGCTGTGATACAATGGGGCCAGAACACAGTGTATCTATCTTTCTTTGTTATTATGGCCTGGAAGTGCCAGTAAGTACTTTGCAGCTCCTTCAACAGACCTCGGGTGCAAAACAGGGACATCCAAATATGGAGCCGAAATGTAGTGAATCATTCAAGAAGCACACTAGACGAGAGAGCATGCGGAGAGAGCTGCACGGACGAAATTGAGCAAAAACAAAACTCCTTCAACAACATATCAGCTCCCTGGGGCTACCAGTGTGATTTCTGAAGGCAGTGAAGTTGGCCCGAGGCATAACATACTTTATTCCTCCGTACTCTTTTCCTATTTTCTCCGTCTCTCTGGGCCCGGCTGTGGTGAAATGAATGGTTTCTGTGACAAATTGTGGACTTTATGTAGTGCTATGGCTCTTGAAATAGACTCATATTCTCTGTCTGAACATAGCGTCCTTGTGGAAAATGTAAGGAGAAGGCTGGATGCGAGGATACACTTCAGACAAACTCATGAAGGGGGCGAACGTAGCCAAGTATGCAGACCCTCACATGTTAATTAAAAGCCATGAACCAGTAACTGCCTTCTCCCAAGACCCCCTTCAGTCAAAGCACGTTTGACGGTTTCATGATTGAGCTCTGACAAGCTCCTGATTGGAACAAATCAAATGTATTGATTGAACTGCAAACAAAGTCTGTTCTCCAAGCATTGGAGTGTTGCACCTTTTTTTTTGGTGCTACCATGCAAACAGCAAGGGAAAAGAAGGATAGGCCTAGTATTTGTATGCAAAAATGTGGATCCACATAGTCAGCTGTGCCTGGACTGTGGTGGCCTAGTGGCTAGGACCTTTTCCTTGTGGACAGAAGGACGCAGGTTCAAGTCCTAACCTGAGGTACCCATGAGTGAGGTGCCGTCATGTTACACTGCTCTCTGAGTGCTGTGGACTGCACAATAGCAGGGGTCACATTTTGTTGTGCGAGTGTGTTCACAATGACGGTCACTTTTAGATCAAACATTGTGTATTTTCTTATTGGGAATAGGTTTACATCCTCTATGGGGAATAAGGTTCTGCACAATGCAGTGCACAGTTACTGCTTGAGTGCTTAATTTCACCTATTGGAATAGGAAATAGCTCTGGTTTCCTCCCACTGTCCAAAAGGCTGCAGTAGGTTGATTGGATGCTCTAAATTGCCCGTAGGTGTGAATGTGTGTA
>JBBPDA010108825.1:0-10803 GCA_037974385.1 Arnoldichthys spilopterus | reverse complement strand
TGTGTGTGTGTGTGTGTGTGTGTGTGTGTGTGTGTGTGTGTGTGTGTGTGTGTGTGTGTGTGTGTGTGTCTGTGCAGTCCTATTGTACCTGAATCCGCCTACATATCCAATATATGGCCTTGTGAATTTAATAACAGTTCAAATGGATGTGCTTTTTGTCACAGTCACAGTCAACATCACCCAGAGGCACCAGAAACTAACTTGATATAATGTGTGCCCCTAACTCTCCGACATAGCAAGATCTTATCTGAGCAAAAAGTCTAAATTGGGCAATAAAGCTTGTAATGTGAATGTAGCGACAATGTGTCCCAGTTCTCTCCTGGTCCTAGAGGGCAGCACAGTTTGGTGTTTTTCCTGCTCAGACACACCTGGTTTAACTCCTGTTCATTGCCAGGTTTAGTAAGTGTATTTGAATACTAAACTGTACACCAGCCCTCCAGGACCAGAATTGGGCAGTACAGTCTGCTGTATGTGTAGCTGTAACTCAGTACCAATATCTTTCGCTCTCACTGCATCCGGCCTGCGCAGCTCAGTGACAAACTTCTTTGCATCCAGTCGGATCTCAATGACGTTATTCAAGAGAGCGAAGAGTGGAGCCAGAGGGAAGGAGGCCACGAAGAGGGAGACGAAGCCGAACTGGATGACTGCGGGCAAGGAGAAGAGAGAAAGAAACACACAAACAGACGGAAGAGATAAAGGGCCAGGTCACTTTCATCATGCTTGTGCCTGTACAGGCTGCAAATTTCCAGGCCAGTGCTGAAAGGCAATAAACACGAGCTCGCCTGCAAGCTTTCACACTTAATTATGAGTGTTTATGCAACCCTGAATTGATTAAAAGAATAAGGATTCTTAGACACCAGACTCATTTTACACAATCATCTGTGCTGCATGTTACTTAGTGGCAGATTTCTTTTACAAAGGTCAAAGCATTTTTACATTCTTTGTAGACTTATTTCTAACATTCTGACAAAACCATTACAGGCATCACTGTTAGCAACAATGCTAGGCATTTGCAGCAACTACAAGATACAATATCTTTAGGATGCTTTCAAAGACACAGAAATCAAAAGGAAAGGGAAAGATGCTCTACCAGTATTATTTAGTAGCAGTGATTTGTGTGACAATTGCTTAAAATAGAGATGCAGTATACATGGCATCACATTGGTATCAGCAAATATGCTCTAAAATATTGGAATAAACAGATGTTTAGTTTTGGCTGATGTTTCAGACCAAATTTACTTTATTGTTCTCCAGATAAGCAAAGCGCTACTCGAAAACTGTGCTAAAACATTTGCATTTTATTCATGTTCTTGCATTTGTAACCATACAGAAAGAACATATTCCTTTATGATGCTAATGCAAGTACACTCAGCCTACATGTCTGCTTAATACTGTTGCTTATGTATCAACACCAGAACATATGCTCAAGAAAATGATTCGATATCAGCATTGCTCTATAATTCTTATTTTAGTATCCCTCTTGTTTAAAGCAATCTTTTAAAACTTCTTTATTAAAAATATTCTGTATTTATCTCTGCAACAAATCCTTATCTTCTCCTTGGTGAAGTACCAAAAATATCTTGAGTTGTTATTCAGATTGCTCTAATGTTAGTAAGTACAATTTTTTTATATAGCACTTTAAAAAACAACTTTTGCTGACTAAAATGTGTTACAAAATAAGAAACCACAACCACATAGGCAATAAAACAGAGAAAGAATTAAGTAATTGAATGAATGAGAAAATTAATAAATTAATAAGTTCATTATTATTATTATTATTATTATTATTATTAATAATAATAATAATAATGATAATAATAATAAATAAGGATCACAAGACCAGAACAGACAACACATGGGACATTTGAGGTTATCTGTCTCTGACAGTAAACATTAAATTGAGTCAAAAGCCAGTGAATAAAAGAAGAGTTTTGAGCTTTGAATAAAAATAAGAGCCAGACATGTATGGAGCTACAGTAGCTCTAGCTTTCTAATTGCAGCTTACGATCAGACATGTAGCTTTCTCAGGAAGTAGTTGGGAAACAGAGTAAAAGCATGGTGTGTTAAGTAAAAGGCTCGCAGAAGAGGAGCAGACAGTCAGGGGTGAGTCAGTCAGCAGACTGCTGAGACAGCACGACAAGAAGTCACGGCTGAGTCGTCCTGTCATTCTGTCCTTTACACTCACACACAGAATGAGAGAGAAAAGGGCAGATGAGGAAAACCTTGGAAAGGAAAAAAAGGAGAGAAAAGGAGAAGCTGGTTGTTTTGCACGTCTTGTCTTAATACTTTTGGGTGATTTCACAAATCATTGAAAGGCACGTTGCACTGGAGCGATCGCCATCCACAGCTTACATTTCAGCACATAATAAAAGTTGATTTATTTTAGCATTAATGTATGTACCTATTTAACATATGTTCGAAACATATTTTTTCATCAGTCATCCATTACAGGTTATAAAATGTTTTAATTATGTCTTACAATATTCACTCAGCCTCCTTACCTTAACACTTTCACCCCTGAGAAATGTCTGTAATATTCCTTGAGGCAGATATTCCAGAGGAATTTGCATCATGTCAAGTCAAGTCAAGATTATTTCTATTGCGCTTTTTACAACCGATGTACAGAAACTGGGTCCGAGCCCCTAAAGAGCAAGCCAAAGGCAACAGAGGCAAGGAAAGGGAAACCCATCCTCCTCTGGTCATACACATTTCCTAAACATCATGTGAAGAAGAAAACTAACCTTCCTCATATTTTTTAACAAGGATATTGTGAGGTTAGCTTACAAGGTCAATTAAAAGTACATTTATAAGACTGACTTTTTCAACTTTTAAACCCTGTTGCCCACATTAAAGATATTATAGAAAGTGAATCATTCAAAAAAATCTAATTATTTATTAGGCAGTTTTTATTGTCTTCGTGTCCTTCATCAGCAAAAATGTCAGCTAATCACATTTTGTGCATTTTCTAATTTTTTGTTAAAATCTCAGCTCTGTTGTTTCACAGAGACATTGTCCCTAAAGCATAATTTGTAAATAGTTAAATGTGTGCTTTATTGGAACTGAAATTATGGAATATTATATTATTATATTGGAACCCTAAATTAAAACCCCAAGTGTTGAATCACCCCTTTCCTCATAAATGACATCAAAAATGTTGATTCTGACCCTTCTGGAGAATGTGTCTTTAAATGTGCATTTCAGCAAATAGTGTGAACCTAGTTTTGTTGAAATGTTGGAATGTGACAATTTGCCATTGTGAACACACTCAAGCACCACAACAAAATGTGACATCTGCATCTGCAACCCATCACACGTGCACATATGGAGCAACAAGGAGCTATCAACAGCGCCCAGGGAGCTATCAACAGCACCCGGGGAGCAGTGTAGTGGGACAGTACCTTGCTCAAGGGTACCTCAGTAGTGCCCAGGTTAGGACTTGAACCTGTGACGTTCAGGTTCCAAGAGCAATGTCCTAACCACTTGGCCACCACTGCCCACTAAGCAAATCTGGACTGTCTAAACATAGCTTTTGATTTTGCAGTCAAGACCCCATCCCTTGAGACTAGGACTCTGTACATATTTAAGCTGGGGGGTTTTATCTTCCTTTCATGTTGAGATCTATGGGTTTGGACAAGATCACGGCCCCAGTTCTCCTGAGATAAAACCAGAGAAATATTTCACCAACATTTAAAGCTACAGACAAGCTGATGTTGAACGTATCTGAAAGAATCTATGTAACTTCCAGCTAGTCTTGTTCCAGCTACATATTTGTTATATCATCATTTATTCAACACAGGGCTCTCTTATATTTAGCACAAATCTGTGAGAAGTCTAATAGTGTGATTAGCCAATGACTCCAGATTAGTGACACAGCAAAAGCAACAATCCTTAGTGAAGGGTTAATTATAGTTCATGGTCTGTAGTTGTGGCAACAGAACAAGACAGCTTGTCCACACTGGTGGAACATAACCTTTGTGGGAAATGGAATTTTCAGCTTTGACTTGATTGACACGCACTAGTTTCTCTCCACAGCAAAACAAAGGGTTATGCAGATCAAGCTGGAGGGCATGCTTCAAAAACGCCCAAGACTGAGGTGCTATACTGTTACCTGTAGCAGTATCTGTCCACAGAGGTGCAGTTTGAACAGCAGCCTCTATCCATCAAAATGTTCTATGTCTCCTCTCTTGCTCCCTCAAATATTTCAAGTAGTGAAACTCACATTTTGTAGATTCTTGCTTCTCAGATGTCTCAATTCTGACTTTCCTTTTAAAAATGTAAAAAACAGTCAACATTACTATATCAGCTTCCAACACAGACCAATGGGTGCATTACAAAGATAAAACTAAATAGTCATGGTATTCTGGGGGAAGAAAGCGTTCATTCAAGTGTATGTTCCCACCAAATGACAACAGACAATGTGTGTCTTAATACACAGATCCAAAACCAATAATCAAAAAAATCTGCACAGAAGGTCACAAGTCCCAACCCAGGTACCACTGTGGTACCCTTAAGTAAGGTACCTTTCTGCTACACTGCGCCACGGGCGCTTCTCTTGGCTACCCGCTGCCCCACATGTAATGGGTTAAATGCAAAGGTCATATTTCGTTTTGCACTCTGATAGAATGAGCACACAATGACACATAAGTAATTTTCACTTTCTAAACAAAGTAAGGTGTTATTTATTTTTTTCTTTGGAAGAGTGAATTAGAATTACTCACAGCCACTACAAAATTAACAGAAATCTAACAGAAATTCCAGAATGCACATCCATATCAACTAAGCCCTCAGTACTAAGAATCAGTGTTCTGGTCAAAAACCAGCAAATTCACAACTAACGACTGATTCCAAAGTAAAAGCTTAGTCCCTGGTATTCAGGCTCAGCTTTAACAACATGAGTGACGTCAACTGAAAATAATCTTTACATGGAATTTGACTGTTATTTAGAGAAAAGGTCCCAGAGAAAATCTAACAGTGGGTATGGAGTTTGAGCTGCTTCAGTGAAGTGTTTAGTTTTGTCTAAATCTCTAGAATTATTTCTCTCATTTCCCTCGCTTTTACACTTACATACAACACAGATGATGTAAAACGAGTGCTGACGACACACATGCTCATGACCACAGTTACTAATGAGTATACACACCAAGCTTGCTATTGGAAACCAAGCTCTCAGAGTTTATCTAAGCTGATGAACAAATGCAGGACTAACACACAATGACTTACACTTAAAACCAAATTCCAAGGAAACACAGAGTCTACAGGCATTGGAGGACAATTATAGAATAAGTTTATAGTTCTGAACACAATCATGACATGTTTGCCCTAATTCAGGCTGTGAGAAGACAGTCACTCACTCATCTCCATGTATTCGGGTGTGAGGCCATCAAAAGGCTCCAGGTTGTGATCTAGGTGCCATTGTCGCAGAGTTCGGCCTGTTTGCTCCTCACGCTCCTCCAGGGTCATTTTCTTCTCCTTCAGTGAGCGGAAGAGCTTCTTTAGCTTCCTGAAAAAGATGAGGGTGAGCGGAAAATAGGCTGTAAAGAAACAGATCAATTAATTATGTATGCTGTAATTTCAGCAAGTTAAGCTTGCATCTCACATAGTGGCATGCTCTTGTGAAGCCAAATGTATTTCTTCTCTAACAATTAGTTATGCTCCCCCTTGCCTTAATGAAAGCAGCAATTCTGTCAGATAAGGACTACAGCAGTGTCCTGAAATCACTTTTTTGTCTATTTAACTCACTCTGCACTGTTGCTCAAAAACAGCCTTTATTTCCACAGCCTTCAGTTAAACAGAGGCCCTAATTGTATCCACTTATGTACTTTAGTGATGCACTTAATTTTTGATTTTTAATCATTTGTTTTTATGCTTATTGTATCTCTGCAAACCACATTGAATGACCTCTGTGTATGATCATAGGCTATAGAAATAAACTTGCCTTGTGTTGATTAGAAAAATCACCAACTAATTCTCCATGTGCAGCAAGCCAAATGCTGACACAAGCTACACAAACTCTAGCTGAAATGTGCACCCAGTATGTGGAAGAATGGGCTAAAATGGTCAGGAAACTTAGTAAATGTGATGTAATCCATATCTGACTAGACTGATGCTGTTATTAAGTTAAAGAGATGTAGCAGACACATGCATAAACTGTATAATATAATGCAAGAGCTATACAACATAACAGGTATCAAATAGTTTGTCATTTTCTACACTAGCATTGCTGTGAGGTTATGACTGCATTCAGCCACAAGAGCATGATGTTTGGGTGATTAGTGTGGATCAGCCCTCCAACTTATCACAAAAGTACTGGATGGAGTTCCACCACTCCAGAGAACACTGTTTAACTGTGTGTTCCCAGATAGTAATATTCCATTTATAGTTTTATTGTACCACTTGCCGTCTGTTATATTAACTAATAGGAATGTGTTGGAATCTTTGTAGCACTCACTTTAGTATTATCCTCTGCAGCTAAAATTCGTAACTGTTCCTGTAGCTTTGAAGTTACTTTGTATAAAAGCATCAGGCAAATGAGTAAATGTAAAATGTAAAAACGTTTTTGTTCCATAGCCCAATGCTAAGGGGATTTATACCCTCTAGCCAACACTTGGGCATGGGGAACCCAGGTTCCTGTTGCTTCAGGCGGCTCCAGGACCTCACATACTACTGGTTATGCTTTCTATGAAAATTATGTTTTCTGTGCATGCAAGGGAACATCTGTGTGAGCAACAGGAGCATCTAAAGTACTTAAGCTTACTATTGGAAGAAGGGCTGTCATACATTCAGACATAAAGTGTATAAGAGTAAACCCAATGCACACTATATCAGGCCTACATACACACAGGACATGTATCTGCTTGTTAACTGTAGACAGACAGCAGTATGCTAAAAAGGCTGACGCAGTAGCAACATGTGAGAACAAATTGACCTTTAATTGCAGAAGCTCTCGACCCATCTGTGTGTGTTCACCTCATCTACAGCAGACACCAAACACCAGACAGTGGGTGTCATGTCTGCTTCTTTCCTCAGGCCTATCCATCACCCTGGGCCCTGAAGCCCAGTGGTCATTAAAGGACAAACAGGGGGAAAAGCAGGTGTCAGTAGCAACTACACTGACACATGACCAGCGATGCAGATGCAGCAGTGACATTCACTGAAGAAACTATGCTCACAGTACAAATGAGTCAGTCTCCTAAGAACTCATGATAGTTTGTGTAATGTTTTGTACATTTTGTGGTAGTCAAAACTATGAAATTAAATAAGATATACAGAATGATATAGTGGCCAGAAACTATTAAACCAGAATCAAAATCTATAATAATATTATAAATATAATATTAAACATACATATTTAATATAATATTAAATATAAATATTATAGACTCTTCTGTATCCCCAATGCTATTCAAGCATTTAATTTAAGTATAAGCCTTTATACCCAAATGTCTTAGAAATTAGGGAAAACTTTCAGGTGTACCCTAACTATTCCCCTATTTCTACTGAAACACGCACCCTCAGTTGAACTGAGTGGCAAAACATGATTCAACACTGCTGCTTTCAGCAAGGGAAACCGGGAGTAAAACAAACAATTATCTGCTTAAATTAAAAGCAGTTGGACTAGACAGTGATTACTCAAAACCAGCGGTCAATGGATATTTATATGGCCAGAAACTGAGTCTCCTGATATTTATTTGTACCGGATCTTGACACTGAGGAAATACACAAAGCAAAGCCTGAAGGCCTAAAAACAATAAGTGTCAGGAAACCAGATCTATCTATATACACTTTTCTTCCATTTTTGGCTGTCTGTAAAAAGAAAGTTCCAGTTTCTTTTGGAATCTGTTTGTAAAGTCAATTGCACAAAAGCTCAATCCTATTTAAATGTGCGTGTTTTTGTATTTGAATGCCCTTGTGCCATTTCAGCTGCCACAAAAAAAACTTTGCTAGTAAAAGTTAGTCTTACTGCCACTCAGTGGGTGTAACTGTTGTGATCTCCACCTACCCATGACATCACATGCATACCCTGCATAAGTGTTTACTTCCAAATATCCTTAAAATATTTTGACAACATTCAGGTGTGGGCAAACATTTGACTACTCATATTAAACCATAGGTAAGAGTATAGCAATTTTAAACTAACAGAGTAAGATTTTTGAGAGACTGCAGCTCCACAGTGAATCGGCATGCATCCTGTAGTCAAAAGCAACAGTTTGCCAAGCTGCTTGTCAACAAGGTAGTAGCTCTCGCCGTTCAATAACCGTTATGCTTGTAAAGTTAAACAGCCCAAAATTATGGGAACAATTTTGACCTGATAACATTCCAACAAGCAGGTCCTTAATCTTGATAATCAATGCCACATTCACTGTAAAATGAAAATAGAAAACAGCCTTTTAGTTTTCTCATGCTTTCTCTTATAAAGCATTTTAATAAATGCAGAACTTTTCTAAAGCAGAACCACAACAGGTCTAAACCCACTTCATGTGCCCCTTCATGCTTTTTTTGCAGTAATGTACTTCAGCATCAGCAGAAAACTACAATTACAGTTCTCACGGCAAGGTCTTATATAAAAAAAGAAAAAAACCTTAGGATCATATATTCAATAAATACTTATATACACTTAACATATAGGCCTCAAGTCATTGAATGGTTAGAAGTAAAAGTGTAAAAAAAACATTTATTCTCATATCTTCATTTTTTATGCATTGTGAGTACTAGACTGGATGTCACGTTGGTGCAGTGGTTAGCTCTGTCATCTCACAGTGATAAGGTCCTGGGTTCGATCCCTGGGTTGGCCACAGGTGCCTTTCTGTGCGGAGTTTGCAAGCTCTCACCGTGTTCGTGTGGGTTTCCTCCGGGTGCTCCGGTTTCCTCCCACTATCCAAAAGGCTTACAGTAGATTCATTGGACTGGAACATTGCCCATGGGTGTGAATGTGTGTATGAATGGTTGTCTGTCTGTATGTTGCCCTGTGATGGGTTGGCCTCCTGTCCTGGGTGTACCCCGCCTTAGGCCCGCAGTCAGCAGGGATTGGCTCCAGCTTCCCTCTGTGACCCGGAAACGGAAGAAGCGGTTGGAAATGGATGGATGGATGGATGGAGTACTAGACTTAAAACAACTTAAAATAACAATTATAATTTTACAAAATCCGTTTCTCATAAGTAAGGACTACTGCTGTTTTCCACGTAATGAACATTTCCATCCATCCATTCATCTTCTATACCGCTTCTTCCATGTTGGGTTGAGGGGAAGCTGAAGCCAATCCCAGCTGACTACAGGCACAAGGCAGGCTGCACCCAGAACAGGAGACCAACCCATCACTGGGCACACACACTCACAACTATGGGCATTTAAGAGTGTTCAGTCCACCTATTGCAAGCCTTTAGACAGTTTGAAGAAACCAGAGCACCTTTAGGAAACCTACACAAACACAGAAAGGCACTCTTGCTGTGAGGCAACAAGGCTTGAACATTTCCAGATGCTAAAATAGTAGTATGTCCAATAGAATGCTTTTTAATGAATGTCTTCCCTCGTGATCATTATCTCAACCGCACAACTTAGGTTAACACCAAAGATCCAGATAACAGCTCAGCCATCACCAACATTATAAGCAGGTATGTAATGGTCTTCTTTTTTACTCTTAACTTTAGCTCTCCCATTTGAAGTAGTATTGAGCTGGGCTCCTGATCTTGGACTTGTCTTGTACTCAACAAAGATGGTCTTGACTACACCCCTGCCATGATCCAATAAAGCAGGGTTCACTGGTTGGATTGAGCTTTGCAGACAAGAACCATGACTTGGTCCGTGTCCAGAGAGCCACCCCTAATGTTTTGGTAGAATGAGGGGACAGAAACTGAGAAGAGTTCATGTGGTGCTGGCTGCCTCTGAAGGCCATAAGGATAAAATGGACCATGTGGTCCATATCTCTGTCTATTAATGTCTCCAATAAAAGTCACTAAATGCAGCTGTTGCATTATTTATATTGCAAAAACACAGGCCTTTTCCAAAGCATTACTTTTTAATGCATGCCTTTGTATCATAAGTGCCTTTCTTCAGCCGTGGTAAAGTTCCCGTTTACCAGCTGTTGAGGTGCATTTGCATTTGGGTGAACACATAGAAGCACACACATTCAAATAAACACACACACACACGCACACACACACATACACACACACGCACACTGTCTGTATCATTTGATACAGTGAAATCTATGAGGAGACTGAACGATGTAGGTCAGGTCTATGTGTACGGGAAAGATATTGAGTCCCCCTGTCCCCTCTAGCTTTGCACCAGGCCCTGTACCTTCCTCAATAACGAGCACATATTTATAGAGCAGAACAAGAGAATCGGTTTAAAGTCACGCTCTCCTCGTTCCTATCTCTCGGGCCTTTCCAAGGACTCCACTCTCTTCCTTTGCATTCTTTTGTGAACTACTTTATTATGTATTTTTTTTCTCTCTGAACATTTAAAATTCAGGAAAATGTTGCACTGGGAAAAGAAAGAGGCAAAGTAATGTTTAATAATAGCTTTCACGCATTTTTAGACCACACTATCACATCTGTTATTAGATTAAGTTCAGTATGCAACATTGGCTCTTTAAGTACAAAGTCACAGTGTTATGCACTTCGGATCAAAGGAGAAGGACAAAACACAAATACAGAAACTGTGCAAACTTGCCAAATGAGTACAGTCGCTGTTTGTGCATGCTCATACATGATTAGTCCTTGGTAATCACACACACACACACACACACACACACACACACACTCACACACACACACACACACACACACACACACACACACACAC